>CAMOHE010055419.1:61414-106089 GCA_946598075.1 Artocarpus hirsutus
AAAAATATGACCAATAAAAAAAATGCTTGTTATCTTTGGATAAACAAACAAAAATAATAAGACATATTAATTACCAACTATCATTTTCATCAATTATAAAGAAAACTAATCAACCTTTGGGCGATTCCTAAGTTCTTATAACAGATGATATTCAATGACTCATGATCTATAAATGTCATTTCAATTATAAGCATCAAAATTCATGGGTTATTGAATTTTGTTTCTCAATTTGAAAATTACTAAACTTTTAAAGTTTGGCCACTTTGGTGACTAACAAACTACAATAATGTAATTTCAAATCAGAAACAATGGTTTTACTTGTTTCAAGTAATTAATTACAATCATACATCAACATCATATATGCAACCTTTACTTGAAAGTTCCCATGAACGTAATATTGCACATACATGTTTTATTAAAACAAAACAAAATAATACACATTACATTAATTGCATAACATCAAATATATATGAGAATGCAGACAAAATTGTTTATCTGCAAACAACTTTTATTGATTGAAATTTTTTTTTTTAAATATTGGTAGTGCAATGCCGTATAACAATGACTCAGTGACATGAGTCAATGATGTTCAATCATTATGAATAGCAACCATAATTAAAAGAGATTTCATTCTCAATCAGAAGTATGTATATACATACACATACATATATATATGAAACCGTTTATATGAAACCTTTTTAAATCCTCAAAAACCGAACCTGATTTGTTCGACAAATACGACATATATATACACATTCAACCAAATTGAAACCAGTGCACACAGACATACACAGACATACATATATATATATATATATATATTCTAAATTCAATTTAATGCAGGCATACACTGGGCAAACAAAGAAAACAAAGAAAAATAAAAGTTTTCTTCACAAAGATATACAATATAATCGTACATTAATGGACAATCAATTACATTGCAAAACTATTATTATATTGCACACAACCTTTTTTTTTTTTTGAGCCATACGAAAACTACAAATTCAATACTTTTCCCTTTGTTTGAATTCAAAGACAAATATGAATTAGAGTGCACAATTAGAGCGCACAATAAATGGCCCAGAACGGTAATAAATGCTTGGCATTGATAACAGTTCATATAACAATTCAGTTCCGTGACATGGAATATAACGGTAAAAGAAAAATCATGAGTTCTGAAAACCTAATGGCTCTGATACCACATGTTAAAACTATAATAACTGTAATTTTCAAAAATCTTAGAACTCAATAATTTTACAGAAGAAGATTTAGAGCGTACCTTGATTCATAGCTCCAATTATTAAAGAACTCTAGAACAAAAACTGTCAGAGAAGAAGAGCCCAGTTTCTCTCTCTAAACCCACAATTTCTTTTAACGTATTTTTCTGATGGAGAGAAGAATACAAAATTGATTGGGTGGAGAGATGACTAGACTTCTATTTATAGACCCTCAATAGGTGTCTTTCCATCAAAGCACATATCTCTTCAGATATAGACATATCCTTTCAGTAAAAGACATATCTTTTAATAAGAGTTGCAACCCCTCATAGCCAATAGAATTTTAGCATTTAAATAATTATTAAACTAAATAAATAAACAAATAAATCTGATAGATTTCATATATATGGGTCATAATTCTAACACGAGGATCGATGATGCCTCCCCCAAGCCATCGATCGTCGAGATGGAGATCGTGAGCTCGTGGCTGGAGCAAGGTCATGGGTCTCAAGATGGAGATCTCCCAATCTCAGTCGCAGATCGCCATTGGTCGAGATCCATCTCTGGCAGCTCTTTGGCACCCCTCGCCCAACGACCCTACACCTTCCGCCCACCAACCACCCACCGACACAAAGGACATTTTTTAATGATTTTTTGAGGGTTTTTCTTTTGTCTTTTTTTTTTGTTATTTGTTATTTTAAAAAATAACAGGTAAAAATAAAAATGCTAGGATGAAAGTGAGCTTATTTTTGTTTTTATCAGACTTAACTTTTAAATCATTGACATTAATCCAACGGTCTAAAAAACGTCTTATAGGATTTCCCTAAAAATTTTATAGGATGAATTAGAATCACCTTGACTTTCAAGCCCTATTCTTGTTTTTACGCGAGAATTTTCAAATACTGAATAGAAAATATCTTACAAACGTATGGGATAAGTCATATCATCCTGGAGAGAATTTTCGGCATGAAAGTGATTGGGATGGGATTTGGATGCGTTTGGTTTGGCAGACATGGATCAGATCAGATATAGAATGGAGAAATATGCAGGTATGGAAAAAAAAAAGAGTGGGAAAAATGCTGATTGGAACAACGGGCACTGACTTGCACGAGAAAACTGCATAGCCAATGGGTCCCACCGGAGAAAGAACGCTTTTGGTGCTTTTTTTCACTTTTTGCTGACGTGGCGTTTGTGTAATTGTAGATCCGTTTTCCTCACGTTGTGCCAGTCAGAGCCAATTATTGACGTCATGCTTACAATTTAATATTATTTTATTCGGCGAAAAAAATAAAAAAGTATTTTATTGGGCAAAAATAAAAAAGAAATGAAAATAGAAAAAGGGGCATTCCGAGAATTGAACTCGGGACCTCTCGCACCCTAAGCGAGAATCATACCACTAGACCAAATGCCCTTGGATGGTGACTTGCCGAAAAGTTAATTACATAAACATAAAACTTTGTTTACCTTTTCTTTGACACTCAAAATTTAAAGAGGAGTTCTTTTTGGGTGTCAGATAACTATGAGGCTGATGAATTAATAAGTTTTTGATTGATTGGATTTCGAGGTGGGGATGGCAGTGTCGGTGGACTGTCCTTTATGACTTGGTGGTGGGGTCGATTGTTCATGTGTCTCATGCTATGTGAGTACATATGGAAACATCCCTGATTTGCACATCTTTCGTGCGCCTTATGGTTGTTTACGGTAGCATCTCAGTTAAAACCAACCCGTTCAAACTAATAAATAAATAGTATAAAATTTTTAATAATTATAATAAAAAAATAAAATTTATTAAAATATAATGATTATATATATTATAATTTTTAAAGTAATATTTTTAATTTTAATCGTTCTTTTAGATACTTATAAGTTGCTCGTGTTTTAGTAAAACAAAAACTAAGCTTTTGTTTGAACCTTTAACCCTATTAATGGTCCACATTATTATTCTGTTGATAGAGCATCAAAGTAAATTTATTTTGACCCTATATTAGCCGAAATCATTTATTTTGGCTTTTGGACCCATATTGTAATACTGCAGGGGAAATTAAATGAAGTACTTCAATTATAATTAGCATTTAAGTTTAAGAAATATAGTATGTAAGAGCTTTATATTGTAACAGTTTTATGTATTTTATGTTGTTTTTACTGTAGCTACTAAAAGTTTCAAATTGTTCATAGTTATAAGTGATGAGTTAGAACTACGGTTCCAAACACTCTTTAAGGCAATGTACATTAGGAGATTTTATTAAAGAGAATATCCAAACACTAATAGGGCATTTAACACATTGAATTGAACTAAAATTTTTGAGTAAAATACTCCAACATATGAGAATTTTTATACTGTAATTAATTTTTGTTTCAACTAAAGTACGTAAAAGCTTTACGCTATTTTTGATTCAAACCAAATATTTAAATCAATGTACTAAACACCCTATAACCACTCATGTACAGTTGTGATCTCCGTTTTGAATAAAAACTTACAAATTGCAATATCACGTTCTTCTTTTCCCTCCCAACTTAGTGTGATCGATGTGGTTCTTTTCATGAGAACCAATGCTATTCAATGATTTTTTTTAAGAATTACTCACAAAAATTCTCCTTGAATTTTAGCTTTTATAACACTTTACCTCATGAACTTCAAAATTAATATCTGTTCTTTTTGAAATATAAACTATTAATAAAAATGATCATTCTATTGGAATTTTAATGAAAAATTGATAAATGATTATAAAGTTAGGGGTATTTTAGTAATCCTAGCTATAAAAATAACCATAAAAATTAAATCTATAATAAAAATAGTCTTTATTAATGATTAAAAGCAAAATAAAAAATCAATTAAAATGGTTATACTATTAGAATCTTTCTTTCTTGATATACCAAATTTTCTTCAAAATTTTATTTTTGTCACACCTGAAAAGTATTTTAAAATTTCAAAAGTTATATATATCAGTGAAATGAAAAAGAATATAACATAAATATATTCAATATAACAAAAATAATGATGCCACAAAATTTTTAAAGAGAAAAAACTCTGACAGTATTTATAAAATTTCGTTTATATTTTCAAAATTTTTACTAATATTTATATCTTTTAAAATTTCAAAATACTTTTTGAACGTGAAAAAAAGGCTAATAAAATTTTAAAGAAAATTTTGATATATATAAAAAAGAGACTCTGAAAGCATTATGTTTTTAATTGATTTTTTTTTGTTTTTAATCATCATTAAAGACTATTTTCATTATAGTTCTAATTTTTTGTTGTTTTTATTTCTAGGATTATCAAAATATTTTTAATTTTAAAATTATTTGTCAATTTGCAGTTAATGTTCTAACAAAATGATCATTTTTATTAATAGTTCATATTTTAAGAGGAACGAATGTTTGAACTTTAATAAAAAAAGTGTTACAAATGTTATAGTTTAGAAGAAATTTTTATAATTAATCTTTTTTTTTTCTAATTCTAATATCATCACATATTTAACACTGTCAACATGGCTGCATAAGATTTGCGTAGCTTAGTCTCTCAATTTGGTATAGAATGATTACAATAATATGGTACAACAGTATTGCTTTTTATACACGCATACTGAAACATTTTCCCTTTTCCACTGAGCCAAGAAATGTATAGAAAGGAATGTTCTATTTGTGTGCAATCTTCGTTTCCGTCTGTTGTATTAAAAATAGAAAGAACAGAATTTAATTAGAGACAGACCCCCCCAAGGCTTATACAATGATGTCACGTGCCCAAAATGAGATCAGAAATAGAATCAGACGAAGAGAGAGTGTGCCCCTTTTTTTTTTTTTTTTTAGATATGCAGCAAAACTAAGTAGACTTGTTTTTTCTTAATAAACAAATGAAAAAAAAAAAAACCAGTCTCACTAAATATTGCGCAGGACAACCCTAGTCTAAAGTCTAAAGGGTTGTTTGGAACTTCAGTTTCAACATATTAGTTACAACTGTAAACTGTATAAAGCTCTCAGCAACTATAATAAAAAACAAATAGTTGTTACAGTATAAAAGTTTTTATATGATACAGTTTTTAAATTTAAAACGCACAATTGGATTTTCAAATAAAAGCTTAAACAGTTTCAAGTGCTTCCCATAACATAAGACATCTCATTTACCACACGATACTTAGGATCAATAAGTTCAATTTACCGTGGGTGGGTCAACCCCCGCCCCACACGACGAGATCTCCTGCCGCGCACCAGTAAGAGGCCTTGAAGCCTTCATGTTTGTTTGTGGAGAGCTTCTAAATTTTGCAGCGACCCACCCTATGTCCTATGTGGCTGTCACAACAATGAGTTTTCATCATGCATGTGGCTTGTCATGTTGAGGACACAATGTTCGTCTCTACTGCTGTATTGTTTGTCGCTTCTTATTGGAACTTGTAGTTCTCTTTTTGTTTTCGTAGAGATTTATTTCTTTAGATTATTGGTTTTTGTTCTTAAAAAAAGGTAGATGTGAGGTTTAAAATTATGAAACTTGTGTTGAATTTTAATAGCACAATAATAATTTATCCATTTATTGTAATTTTTTCATTATTTGAATTTTTTTTATTTGAGTCGTTTGTGTGGAGAATTCTTCTTTCCTGCTTTAAATCATTGGTTTACCAGAAAGTAGATCAGTGGTTTACTTTAATTTTGTGTTAAGAAATTTTTTTCCCCTCTTTTAAACCACTAGTTTAAAAATAGACCTGTGCGTTATTTTCTTTAATCAGTGATAATATGAACTTAAAAAAAGTATTTAGGATGTTTTGAAGGAAGAAATAGAAAGTCGGTCAATGCCAATAACTTATTTCATTGATCATATATAAGCCAAATGTAACCTAATGTTCTCCTGGTCTTCTGACCCAATAAATAGAATTGTTAAGTCCATTCTAAAGATTTGTCTCGTTGGATCTTGTCATCATCAGCTAGTATTATTAGACATGGCCTGCTTTTTGTGGCACCATTTGTTGTTTAAGTATTTGCTTTGTTTACGTGAATGTTTGGAAAAATTAAAGATCGAGTTTAAATATTATAGGTATGAGAGATACTGTATCAGTTAGAACTAGGTTCTCAAACATTCTCTATGTACTACAATTGACGATTAACTTAGAACAAGATTCCCACCATCAATTTAGAACAAGATTGTTTAGGGGTCCTGTCCTTCAAACGTAACACATTGAAGTAAAAAAGTAACATAATGATAATATTGACCTTGAAGCTGCATATAATATAGGTTTTGAATGACTAAATTTCATACTATTACATTAATCCAAGATTGAAGGACATTAAAAATACCTAATATAGTTTTTGGATGACTAATTCTTAGTGTTTCGTCAATTAAACGTTAATGTTTTTGTCGATCAAATGTTAATGTTATGTTTAATAATTGTCATGTTACGTTTTTCTCTTTCACATGTTATTTTGAAGGAACTTCGTATCTGGAGAGCCCTAGAAAGAAACATATATATATATATATATATTTTTGTAAGATTTATCCCATTGAATGTAACTTTTCCTTTTTTCGGCAATGATTTCCTTGAAAAGTTTGAAAGTAGTGGTTGAAAATTATGGGTCCAGTTACAAAACGAATTTGATAACAAATTACCAAATGCGAGTAAACAAATACGGACATGTACTTATCCAATTGACTGGTAAAAAATATATATATATATAAATTCATCTTCTTTTGTAAATCAAGTGGTGGATCGGTTATATGTGATTGCCAGTCATAAAGCTGGGCAGGTAGAAACATTTAGGGGCATCCAAGAAAAAAAGGACAATGAAAACATGAATTAAATATAACTATATTAATTGCAAATATTTGTGGGGCAAAAGACATGTTTAAGAAAATTAAGCATATTTGTTATGATGCTGGTCTCTAGAACAATGCCTGCTCTAGTATATATGCCTGATTTACACATTGATCACCTCTTCCATGCCAAAATTATCATGACCTAATTAATATGCTCAACTTATTGTGACATAACTTATAACAAAGAAGCTCAATACGCAAATGACAACTTATTATGAAATGCATGATTGTGTCATACTCCTCTTTTTCATTCAATAATAGGGTTTTTTTTGAGTGGAGATTTCCACCGGTAACATACATTTTCGAGCCGTTGGATCTAATCAAAATCTTTTTTTTAGATTGTTTGAAAGATAAATACTTATTGATATTTTTTAATACCTACTAGAGAAATTGTTTCAATAAAAATGGTCATTTTTTTTTTCTGTTAAAGGAAAATTAAAAAAAAAAGGAAGACACCAATATACTTGGTCCGAACTAAGACTGAATAATCTTCAAAAGAGTGGTCCTGGGATCCTGACTTCTAAAATGTCTACACAGAGACTTCTTTCCAATTCTTATTTTTGTATTTATTATAAATTTTTTCCCCTCATAATGGTAAATACTAATAGACTATTCTCTTAGGGAAGTATGAACTCGGGTGTTAAAAAGTTCAGGAAAAGCAGTTAGTATTTTTGACTACCAATAGTAGTGCTCTATAAGATTGTTTTAATGAAGTTACTGCAAAATTCTCGCCATTAAATAAGAAAGGGGGTACTTGAAACTTGCAAGATAATTGGTCAGAAAACGGTCAAGATTTTCATGTCAGATATTGGTCCGCATTCAGTGGGGAAATAATATGATAGGTTCAAATTTTAGTTCTATAAAGCTTGAGGACCATAAGACTAATGTTTTGCATTTCCACGTAGAACTAACACTTTCGCCCATATCCACTGCCGATGTTGTTGTTTTTTTAGGAATTGAATCTTTTTTCCACTAAAAAATAGTACAAACAAAGATAGAATACAGCCATCCATTATGCATCAAAGGTCCCGAGTACGGCTAGATCCATTGTATTACAATCATAGCATAGGGATAATTGATAATTTCAAGACACTAAAAAGACAGTTTATCAGTTGCTCAATATTAGACTCCAAAACTGTCAATAGATGTAGCTAAAACTGCCAATGTTGTTGATAAACAAAGATGAAATTGGAAAAAAAGATCATCTTATATATATGTGTATATATATAAATACACACATATATATATATATGTTAGTTGTGGTTAGTCTTTGGGCTTGAGAATTTTTCTTTAACCTATCATATTCTTACCAACTAGGCTAGCATTAGTTAGTTGAAAAACGTGGTTGTAAGTTTATATCACTAATTTATTAGTTATTATGAGAATTCTTCATAAGATATTAAAAAATCGCCCTATTATATATTCTGCCATTAAAATTTTGTTTCATTCGTTTTATTCTAGCTATATTTTGATGACTTTGCTTAATTAAGCAAAATGTTCACAAATATGAAATATCATCAATGATACACCTCATCATATTATGACCTCAATGTTATTATTATTTTTCCCCTTTTTTTTGGTAAGCTATTGTTATTTTCTTTTGTCAGTAAGCCTGTATCATGAGTTTCATTTCCCAGCAGGAAAAAGTCAAAAGGCGGCATCATTGGCGAGTAGAAAGAAAGAAAATATGTTCCAACAGGGGGAACTACTAAAGTCCAAAAGTTATTAGGAGATTGGCTTGTCTGATGGTGAGGTACTAGTTGTACCTAATAAAGTAATTTATAATGACTTTATTTTAACTAGAATGACATGAAATATTACACAACAGTATGTTAATTCATCCATTTTTTTACGATGTGTTTTACCATATGGTTTGTGACAATATTGTGTTGGCTGGAAACCACAAGGGAGAATCTTTTACAAAATAAAACCCAACTACCATATGAACACTTTTTTTTAAAGCCAACCAAAAAAGGTGAAATGAAGATCTAAGCTCCAGTGCATGCACAAGCCTTTTTTATTATTTTTCTTTTTATAACTGGGAATACAAAAGGCAAAAGATAAAGAGAAAAATCATCAAACCAAATTTGTTATTTTTTTAAGGTAATAAATTTGTTATTTTGTGTTTTCTTATAAAATTTAAATTGTTACATTTTAAGTTGAAACTTAATTTGAATTAACTTCCTAAAAACTCTATATAAGGTACAATGTTCATGAATATGTGCAAGTCTTCTCAGCTTTTGAACTAGGATAACTAGGCCCAACTTAAAGGGATATATATAATTTTCTAGATTAGGAATATTATAAACATGAAACGATTTTTTTGTTTTTTATTTCACTATTAAATTTGGTAAAAAATTTAGTTTCGACATCTGGTGGGGGAGGAACAAAAGTCAACTGTTTGACTTAGGAGGGTGCTAATTCCCTTGGAGGCCGAACTTGATTAACGGTCTTAAACTGCCAAAGTCAGATTTATACAATATATAAAGCCGAAGAGCCAATGCATGGATTAGAACCTGAAATCACGATTAGGCTATGGGCCCCACCTCCTTAAATTAATCACGCCATCACTATCGGCTTTATCCATCTATAAATTAACGTCCAGTACTTGCTTTACTCCTCACTCGCACACCTACCAAATTAAGTCTCCCCTCTCTCTCTGTCTCATCTCTCACTTCCCTCCACTTTTCTATCTAAAGTGATAGAGGAGTAGAAAGAGAGAGATAAAAATGGCCAAGCTTTCAATTTTCCTTCTTTTTCTATTCTCTTTTCTTGGCGCGACTTCCATTTCCTTTGCTTCAGTTCAAGATCCTGACCTAGTTGTGCATGAAGTACATAGGTACATATACATATATATATCTATATATATATAAATTTTTAATGAGCAATGAATTATCAAATATTATATAATACATTTTGCAATAATATTTTTTCTTCTCTTTGTTAAATGTAAACTACTATTATATTATGGCAATGCGGTGAAAAATTTTAATTTATTATACACCATATGTTTTAATTTCTTTTAGGAGTATCAATGCCTCTAGGAGGAACTTGGGATATTTCTCATGCGGGACAGGAAACCCTATTGACGACTGCTGGAGGTGCGACCCCAACTGGGAGAGGAACCGTCAGCGGCTAGCTGACTGCGCAATCGGGTTCGGCAAGGATGCTATCGGGGGCAAAAACGGGCGAATTTATGTGGTCAGCGATGCGGGCGACGACGACCCTGTAAATCCTAGGCCCGGAACCCTAAGACATGCCGTGATACAAGATGAACCGCTGTGGATCATCTTCAAAAGAGACATGGTGATCCAACTCAAGGAAGAACTTGTCATGAACTCTTTCAAGACCATCGACGGCCGAGGCGCTAGCGTCCACGTCTCCGGAGGCGCGTGCATTACGATACACTACGCGTCGAACATCATAATTCATGGAATTCATATCCATGACTGTAAGCCAGGACCGAGTGCAATTATAAGAGATTCTCCCAACCACGCCGGGCATTGGACGGTGTCCGACGGCGACGGTGTGTCGATATATGCCAGCAGACACATCTGGGTCGACCATTGCTCGCTTTCGAATTGCCGGGACGGGCTGATCGATGCAATCCATGGATCCACGGCCATCACCATCTCAAACAACTACTTCACACATCATGACAAGGTGATGCTGTTGGGACATAGTGATGAGTATACGCAGGACAAGGACATGCAGGTCACCGTTGCCTTTAATCATTTTGGAGAAGGTTTGGTCCAGAGAATGCCCAGGTATGTTTTCATTGAGTGAAGTCAGTTGCAAAATTTTCGTTAACCGATACAAATGTATTTAATATGCCTTGGTTTCAACTTTTGCGCCTTGCGTTACTTTTTGCTTTTGTAATTTATTAGAAAAAGAAAAACAAATTTTGACTCTGTAATAATGACATGGTGAATATGTTACCACTTTTTAATTTAAGCAGAAATGCGTTGCGTGATTGATGTCCCACAGTGATCACCACTAGTCACTTTTGACCTCTGTTGATTTTTTTTGGTCGAATTTTAACTTGTATTGATTATTTATATTATATTTTCACATGACAATTTTAATACTTGCATTAATTTTCATATGAAAAGTATTAACTCACTGGTGAAAAACGTGAACTTTTTTTCCTTTTTTATTTTTATTTTTATTTTTAAAATATGCATAGGCGTGTGTCCTGCAAGCCCCCAATGACTCTGTGGACCATAGCATAATCCTAATTAATTATAAATAATTAAAAGAATTAATATTATACCATATTTTATCTCTCATAAAATAATACAAAATAAAATATGGAACAATATATTATAAAGTTTTTATTTACTTGCTAATTGCTTGTTAAATAAAATAAACGATGTTCTTTCACAAAGCTAATAAGACGTTCATTCATGTTGCAGGTGTAGACATGGTTATTTCCATGTGGTGAACAACGACTACACACACTGGGAAATGTACGCCATCGGCGGGAGTGCGTCGCCGACGATCAACAGCCAAGGCAACCGGTTCCTCGCACCCAACGAGCGGTTCAAGAAGGAGGTGACAAAGCACGAGGACGCGCCGGAAAGTGAGTGGAGGAGCTGGAACTGGAGGTCAGAAGGAGACCTCTTCCTCAACGGTGCTTACTTCAGGCAATCAGGCGCTGGAGCGTCGTCTACCTACGCTAGGGCATCAAGTCTCAGCGCAAGGCCTTCTTCCCTTGTCGGCTCAATGACCGTCACTGCCGGTGCCCTCAACTGCAGGAAGGGATCACACTGCTAATTTCACAAACATATATATATTTATATATGGCATTTATGCCAATATATATATATATATAAAATATGTTATAATTTTCTGCTTAAGTTATATGTAACTGCTGGGTGCAAGGGATAAAGGATACTAGAAAGTTTTTATCCTTATAAATTTGTTGCCATTGCAGTTTTAGTATCCTTTTCATATATCAATGATCATCAGTTTGTAGCTTTTGTTATTTTCAGTTTGATGTACCTCTTGACTTAATAATTAGTCTCTTCCGGATATAACGTATGATCACTTGCAACCTCCGCATGCTAGCTTAATGTAGCTTTTAAATTTGCCAAAATATAAAGAGCCGAGCAGAGAGCAAGTGCAGAAGTGTTGTTCCAATCAACTATATTTGGAGTTTTATTTTTATGTTCCCGTTTTCCAAGCTCTCTCTCTTATAATTTTGAATGGGGAATTTAAATTCTACGTCTCGACATTTAAGATGCGTACATGACATGATTTACATTTTACCATTAGACTAAATATATGAATAATATTGTTAGGGATTTCAATTTTAATGCTAATTTTTATACTAACTCCTGAGTTTTCATTAATCTATTAGTAAATGTAATCTATCAATAAAAACATGAAAACTTATAAATTAGTACAAAAACTATGATTAAGTCTACCATCTTTACTAAATCTATAACTACTATTTTTATATCTTTTCTAATAGTTTTCAGAGGTAATTACTAAAACTCTCGCCGGTCTACCATATAGAAATCATAACATCCGGTAATTGGTTTGAGGCGGTTAAATCCTAGTCAGTAGTGTGAAATTATAATGTGGCATGGTAAGAAAACAAATATATTTCAAAACAACGACAAGAAAAAGCCTGAAGGGCCACCACTTTTCCCCGTCAATCAAGCAAAGTAAGATTTTTTTTGGGAAAAAAAATTGTGGTAAAAAGTAGACCATGGATTCAAAACTCTCAGGTCGCCTCCCACTTGTGTGGTCGTGGGCCATGGTATGCTTCACTAACACTTCCCACGTCAAGAAACATCTCCACTCATGCATTCACATTTTATAGCACTAAGTACTCATGATTCCGTTGGCTTAATTCGGTCAAATGTTAACATATAAGTAAATTGCAACTACCCTTTTTTTGTTATATGGATAAGTAACATTAGCAAGGGTAAAGCAATGATCAAAAATCTGACCCCCGCGAGTACTGCATACCCCACTTTGATTTAATCACAGCCAAATTAAGGCTCTTATAAGTTCTGTAGCTGTTTAATATATTGGTAAACTCTCTCCTTAATATATCGGGCGCCGTGAGTACCCTATTGGGTTTGACTATTGTTACCTTTGGTTTGCATATTTAGAATATTTTAAATGGTTTTAAATCTATGAGCTTGTAAGAACGGGTGTTTAGTAGATGCAAATTTCAAATCATTTAAAATGATGAAAACTGTTTAAAACAAATTAAATTACTAATTTTGAGCACTTATCCTCTTCTTACGTTCTAAACATTTTGAACTATTGTCCACAGTTTTTTATTCTCGTTTTCCTTTATGAAACAAAGTTTTCTAAACACCAATTCTCTGATGTGATGTTTTATTCTTATTTTAAATATTTACATTTTAAACGTCAGTCTAAAACCATCATTTAAACAACATAGCTTCAAAACTATTGGTTCAAACCACAAAATTAAAAAACACACTATTTCAAAACCCCGTCCTAGACAAACCCTATATATTCAATAGCCAGCACTAAGAGACATAAGTTGGCATCATATTCAATCGAATTCGAATGCTCTAAATTTGTCATGTTTCTTTAGTATATATAGAAATGATATACAAAACTCAACATAGAACTATGCTATGTCAAACTATTTTGTAATAGACCACCTACAGTGATGGCGTAACGATAATGGGGTATACAATGATGGGCCTGTGGATGAAGTTTGAGTGCTTGATTATCCTTTTAGGATACTAAATTTTGAGAATATTGAAGATGAAGGCTTGTTTCTTGCCAGCCTAGTGCTTGATTCATAGTGTATGGGATCGTACCCCTATATAATCTTATCGTTAGCACATTTGGTCGGGCTAAGCACTCCTTATTTGAGATATTGTGCACGTCATAAGGCCTTTTGTTAGACATATATGCCCTAAGGAGTAAAAATATAATATGTTTTCGAGACATTTTTATCAATAAAGAGTTTATTTATTATTCATATACTAAATTACTGTCCTCTTTACGTTTATATTTGTTAGATGTATGAGAAGCAAACAAAAGTCTGAGACTGTCAGCCTAAACCTTTAAAATTAGGCATATGATGGACAGATTATGCCAAAGAGGTGATTCTAAAGGTGATGTTCTAAATTATAAGATCCGTAATTGAGGGAATAAAGTTGGGTGCTTTATTCATGTAAAGATCGTTATGTTGTCTATATCCCTAATGGGAGATAATTTGTCTTGGTCATCGGAGGTGAACTCCACGAATAGAAATATTGGTGCATTGTCATAGGTGACGATACACTGGATCGGGACAAAAAGTGTAATTGATTTGGATTAATAATTTTGTCTGGGCAAATCAATTCACTTTAGGCAATCATATGTGTTATATCTTAATCTTGAGATGAGTAATGGGCCCATTATCTTAACTTATGTTTTTTGATGTACCAAAATGTGACATCCACATTTTATGTTTGCATGCATACCTGTATGTTAGAGGCATTATTCTTGATGTATAGACTTATTATTCATAGATATGAAATCTATAGCTCCTCTTTAGGAGTCGTTGATATCCTCTTATATGCGTTATCTTGTAATTAAAAAATTGGAGTGCTCAATTATTTAGATATATAGGTGTAACCAAATGGTATAATATTTTTGGATGGTAAGTTTTTCGATGGTGAGATAATAAAACGTAAGAGAAAAATAATCAGGAAGGTAAGATATATAATTTATTTTTAAGCCGATTATCCTATGGGGATACAATATATTATGATATGTTATAGAGATTTAGCTATTTAGGCTTCGTAATTCTCTATAATTTGAGAGTGTAGCTCTAAGCTTTTAGTAGAATAGAGTTAGAGTTGATAATTATGAAATGTATATTTAGGATATTGGGTTTCATAATTATCAGAAGCTTAAATTATATAGGTCCATCAGGTTCTCATTGCTAGCTCATAATAAATCCAATAACAATATGGCGTGCTTTTCTAAAAATTAGTGACTTATGTCAAATTATCAGATTGGCTGAAATTTGGTAGGATCAAATAATTCATGTTTATTTATTGGTTAAATTAATTTTATGAAAAATTAATTCAAGATAAACTTATTGAATTATCGGATTACATAATTCACGTTTGTTTATCAATTGAATTAATTTCAAATAATTTAATTTAAAATAAACTTGTTATATTATCAGGAATATTTATTTTTCTAGAGATTATCTAGATATGACTGTTTTAATCAAATAACTGCTCTATTGGATTATTTGAATTAAAACAGAGGCTCTATTCCAAGAATCTTGGGTGGAAAATAAAAGATTTGCAAGGATCATTTTTCATTAGTTTGGCTTGTCGGTAGACTAAGTTTAGTAGGCCGATTTGCTAGTTTGGTCTACAGACCAAACGATTTTTGATCACGCGATTTAGACGTGGATTTTATCAGATATTGATACTGATTCAAATTTTTGAGGCTTTATCTAATAAGGACTAATCCTGGGCCCAACCTCTATAAATAAGGAGTGAGCCTCATAAGTTATTTAGATCAGTTAAGGAATTAAGAGTGAGCACTCTAGTCTGTGAGTCTTTGTAATTCCCTAAGAGCTATCGTTCACAAATCACGAATCTTAGTGCTAGGTTTTCTCAATTGGTTGTAAGGAGAATCGCCTGTGGAAGAGCTATACGAGTGTGCCTACACACGCACCGGTCATGGATAGAGAATAGCAAAGAAAGTCAGTTGGTTAAGGTCTTTCTACAATGCCCTTCTCTTCATCGATTGAGGAATCTCTTCAGCAAATGAGGTTAGTAAGATGTGATTAATTTATGCATATAGTGTGTCAAACTTGTGTTTTAGAAAATACTCTGATATAAAAATTTTAAAATTCTGATGTGTACAATTTTTTCCAACACTTTTAGCGAATATTTCTATCTGAAGACCCTTTGGTAATGTTCAAAGAGCATATTCTAACTCTCATTGGTCACCCCTTCCAAGACTTTTTTATTAGGGTGTATCTATTGACACCCCCTTATTTTACTTTTCACATATCCTTTCTTCAACCACCCCTCATTCTACTTCTTTCACCCCTCTTAAAATACCAAAAAAGTCCCTACTTAAATATAGTATTAATTGGTTTTCCTTTTTTCAACCACCCACCAAATAAACTTACAATTTTTTTTCAAAACATTTTTTCTTTTTAAGTTTATATACAAAATGATAGTTTTTCTTTAATATAGTTTTTTCTTTTTTATTAAACCAGACTTTAGATTCTAAGAAACAATAATCGATAGTGAATTGTAAGGGTTTATATATGAATTGAACATATTGTATTTTCTTTACCTAAAAACAAGAAAGGAAACATAGTTTTTTTTCTTTTTTTTTATATCGTGTTCTTTATATCAAATCAAAGAGTGGAATTCCTTTTACTAGAGCACATTATTTGTAGTCACTTATGGATCAAACAATTTGCAATGATATATATATAATTATAATTAGTATATATGAAATAATAATAGAAATAAGAATTTTGAAAAAGAAATAAACTATATTTATTTTTTTGTTATGGGAGACTCTTGCATCTTGGAATCTATTTCTATTATCTTAAAAAAAATAATACTCTAATTTTTTTAGAAAGAAATATATATATTTTAAGATAGAGTGTGTAATGAGTATTTATTTAAAACATTTTGTCCTTAAGAGTAATTTTATTAATTGGTAATGCAATAATAAATATATCTTATTAAATAAGGGTGTGTTAAAAAAGAACTAATAGACGCACCCTTTTTATTAATATATATATCTATATTCTAGGATAGGAGATAGTTAAGCAGTCACATCTTGTCCTGTTGAGGCCAAAAAAGACATACGAGTGGGAAAATGAGGAGAGATATTTTTTTAAGATTGTGTACATATGATAATTATGTTGTTTATTATGTGTATTACCTATAACAATGTCGTGCCAGAGGATCTATAATTCTTATGGTAAAAAGGAGAATAAGCATGCCTATGTAGCATTGGTAATAATTAATAAATTGTGTTTATAGCTATACTTCGTAAAAACGAAAAGAAACACGTAAAATTTGTTCATGTCCAAAAAAAGAAGGCAAATAATGTCAATGGCTTCACGTATCGATTTATTGCATATATATAGTTTAGTCTTGAAGTATGGTGAGCGTAAAAAGCTTTAAAGGAAATTATAAGATACTAATATGCTAATTAGATAAATAATAATTGATGTAATCAACTAACCAAAAAAAAAAAAAAAAAGAGAACAAAACAAAAAAGAAAAGCAAACAGACGTAGATGTCGATAATATGAACCAATATTTGGCGATATTTAATACTATTGGAGTATTGGGTATGCAATCTTCATTTGTGTGTGTGTGTGTGTGCGTGTGTGTGTGTGTGTGTGTGTGTGTCAGAAAAGATTGTATGTTATATAATTTCCCACTTCTCATCAAAATGTTGAAATGCAGCCAAAAGGTTAATGAATTAACACATACAAGTGCACAAACTCAACAATAAAATTTAGAACAATGACAATTTGGAGAAATTAAGGAGGCCTCCTTTAAAATAAAGTACTGGCTTCCCAGTTTGGCAGATTAAATAAATTCATGAGAAGTTAATTTTCCAGACGGACCAGTAAAACATGCATGCAAGGTAAACATGACACACGTAAGAACTATCTTATTTAAAAAGCAAAGATTCCGGCGATGGCGGCCAAACCAGCTATGGTGGCAGCGGAGGCACTGAGAGCTGAGGCCCCGCTTTTTGGGGTTGTGTCAGGGGTGGCGGCGGGTCCATCGGAGACGGTATCGACGATATCGGAAGCAGGCCCCGGAGCAGGTGCATCGGCGAAGTACTCGCTTCCGGGGGCGGGTGGAGAGGAGACGTCGCTGTCGGGGGAAGAGGCGGGGGAGGTGGCGGAGGACTGGGGGGACGGAGAGGTTGATGGTGAGGAAGCAGAGGAAGATGGAGACTTGGCCGGAGCCGTGGGAGACGAAGTTGGAGCTTTGTTCTCCGAGCTAGACGTAGGAGAGGTGGCTGGCGAGGAAGATGTTGCCGGAGACGGCTGTGGTGTAGGCGAGGAGGTGGGAGAGGTGGTAGGCGCCTCCTGGGCCGAGACTAGGCCGGCAATGGCTATGAAAACAAGAGCAAGGACGACAACTTGACGTGCCATTATTGAAACAAATATATTATATATATATATATATATGTATGTGTATATATATATATATATTTGTGTGTGTTTTTGGATTCTTGAGATTGCACTAATTCTCTTGAGGGAAAAAAAATATAATTGAAGAGAAGCACTGCAGAACTTAAGAATGAGTTTTGGGGAAGGAAAAGAACAAGGGAATTAGATAGAGGTAATTGGGGGTGTGGGAGGGAGATTAGGGAAATTTGCGGCGGGGGTGCACGAAAGTAGCTGGCATATGCAGTTGGTTTACTGTTGGTTGGTGTCGTACGTACTTGTTATTAATTTATTACATATAGAGAGAGAGAAATTTAGGGGAGAGAGAGAGTTGATGTTCATGCAATGATGGTGTTTGGTTTAGCGTTCTTGACGGGCTGTGGTACAATTCCTCCGGGTCTTTTGGTGCCAAGACTGGCAAGCAGTTTTGGTTATTTTGATTTTGTTTTTGTTTTATTAACGTGCACACCTAATTAGCTAATTAAGGAGTGCTAAATACAGATTAGATTCTATTTCAGACTGTTTTTACCGATGCTAGCCTATTCTGTAAACATGTGTCATCTCATTGTTTGGGTCGTCCTTCAATAACCCCCAAGCAAACTAATTACCCAAATCTTGATCTTGAATTCAATATTTCTAACCACTTAATCCTGACAATTTCTCAACAGTTGTGAGGGAACATAGATGAAAGAAATTCAGGAAAATGTTGCAAACTATTTGATTATATGAAAATTGATTCGCTGGTTTATTCTCTATATGTTTGAATGAAACAAGAGGACCTGCCACGATAGAACAACGGCGGCGAAGCTGTGACGGTGGAATGTGGCATCGGAGTTGAAGAGTAGTGAGTTGGGAGGCAGGAATTGAAGTTAGGGTTCTTTGTGTGAACGTAAGTGTGTTAAAAGAAGACAATGGCACTTTTGCAAATATATTTAGAAAGAGTGAGTTATTATTAAGTGGATTTGTTTAAAACACATGTCACTTTTGAAAAAGAGGTGAAATAAAATCTGTATTTAGTATTCCTCAACTAATTAATTAACATGGTTTATGGATAAAGACTAAAACATTAGTAGTGTTCATTGAAATATTCATGACATGGTCTAATTTGGAAAAATGTTAGTAGGACAAGTATAAATGTAGATGGTTTCAATTTATAAGTTAATTTCCTGTATAACGACTTTAGAGATTATAAATAAGACTTATATCAATGGTCAATTAAGCAAAGTTTTTAAAGACAACAAAAAATATCATTTTGATCACAAATTTCATTTACAAAGAAAGAAAAAATTGTCTTTAAATGTGAAAATTTGAGAAGGCGCTCTAAGTTAACTTCCAAAATGACCTGAACCTTTTTAGGTAAATTACATAAAATCCAATGCAATGTTAATTTATCAAAAGTGATTTGAGTTTTGATTCAACCAAAACCATTCTTTTATCTTCAATGTTATATCTTCTATTATATTGAAATAAATGATAAGAATCAGTTATTATTTTCATCCAATTTATTCAGTTAAATTGATGGAATCCCTAATCTTGGGGGAAAAAAAAAACCTCAAACCCTTTGTTAGATCAGGCCTGACTAGCTATTGTGTTTGTGTTTTTTTTCTTTTTTTTACCCATATAATTAAAAGGTCAAACTTCAATTATAGGCCAGCCAACTATCTAGTTGAAGATGGAGGATTAAGCAATGCCCAAAACCAAATGCCAAATATATAAATAGAGTTATTACATTACTATATCAATTATCTCTCTGTTTTTAGAAACTACAAATTTTAAGTTTTATGGCTTTTTCTAATGTTAAAATATTTTTTAAAAAATTTTTCTGAAGAAGGAAAAATATATTTTAAAAACGAATTCAGTCTAATTAAGTATATCTTTATTTTATCTTCGTATTTTTTAGTTAAGTCTGTGGAAGATAAAATTAAAACAAGTTTTCTAATTTAAAAGATACTTTTGTAGTTTTATAAAATAGGGTGATAAATTAAGAAATAATTAAAATTAAAAGGTATACTTATGTAATTAAATAGTGCATAGTGTATATTCACCTAATATACGGCCAAGGGATTAATTTTGTCATTAAATGGAATAGTTTATTCGAGATATATATTTCTTTGAAATTGAGCACATTGTATATACAAGTAATATACGGCCAAGGGATTGATTTTCTCATTAAATGGAACAGTATATTCGAGATATATATTTCCTTTTTTTTTTTTTTTTTGGTTTGGGGGGGGATTAAAAAATTTATTTTATTTTTTATTTTTTATTTTATGAAAATGTGGACAACTCACAAGTTGTAATTGCATGTGTATTGTTGCTCCTCAAACTATTCGCTTTTGCATAACGAATCTCTCTATGCAAGATGCATTGTGAAGTTTTAAAATCATTGAAAATTTAGGTCCAATAATTAATAAGCGTTAAAAGATATTGACGATTTTAGTCACGAGATTCACACGTGAGTGTTTTTAAAGGCAGAACTTGCCATTTTAACAAAAAATTGAAACTCAACATATGAAAAAAGTATTAAACAAGATTTCAAGTGCATTTTGTCAAGATCAAAAATACAAAATGCCTTATGTAATTTGTTTGGAATGCAATAATACAACTTACTGAATTGCGTATTCTCCACACTCTTTCATTAAACCAATCAATTTCAGAGCTAAAAAATAAGAATAGACTTGGCAAACGAAAACAACTGGTGGGTTTTTTTTTACCACAACCACACTAGAACTGAACTAGCTAAAAACCTGGACCAACCCTCAGACAACTCACTTTGAATAAGTCTAAGTAACATAAACATGTTGGAAAATAATTTTCATGTGGCCCTACATATGTAATTAAATGTGTTGTTTAATGCTATGTTAAGGTAAAGCTTAAATTAAAGTGATATAATTAAAATAAAGTTAAAAGGCTTTTTTAAGTATTAATATAATGCATATGTTATTATTATTATTATTATATGTGTGGATATCAATTTGTAATTTCTAGATTTTATGATGGACAAAACTAGAAATATATTAAAATAATTAAAGAAAGTTATTTATTCTGATTATGGTCCCCAATTTTCATACGTATTATTTCATTCAGAAAGTTTAAAGAAATCTTTGCTTATCTGAAATTTCATCTTCAGAAAAGTTTCAAGAAATACATATTAGTTTGGAAAACAATAACCAACAACAATCCAAAATCATGAATCAATATACGCTTCTGCAATTCAGAATAATTCCTCTCAATGATTTGATATGAAGATTTTGGTAGATTATGATTAAATTTGTTCTAACAAAACAGATAATAGCAAATAAACATGAGAAGTTAATTTCATCTGTTTACATCAAAAAGTTTTAAATAACCCTGTATCCTCTCGCGAAAATTTAAAAATTTTAAATTTTTAATTAAATTTTCCGTTGGAACTGGTGAAAAAGACTAGACATCTTTTTCATTTCATTGGAGATGCTGCCGTGGAAAGTAGTATATACAATCACAAACTCTCAAACAAGTTTTTTATTACATTTTTCTGTAATTTGTTGAATTTGTCCATCGTTTAAATCATCATCAATTCGTCACATCGATTAGTTAAAAAAACAAATTGGGCGGCTAACTAGAACCGTCGGACCTGACTTTTTATTTTCCACAAATATTTTTTTTGAAAATATTTTTTAACAAATATATATTTTTTAAAAAAGATTTTTTCAAAAATATATTTTACGGAGTTGTTTTGAGTCCGTTTAGTTCATGGTTCGAATTACGGTTCGAATTATTTTACTACAGTATTTTCTCTCGTAAAAATTTAAATCTTCATTTAAATTTTTTACTCAAATTTATGAACCAAACCAATTTTTTATATATGGCGGACAACCGCAATTTGGTGCGCGCGTCGCGTGTGTTTTTTTTTTTTTTGGTTTTTTAGAGTGCAGTTTGGTGTTTTTCGAGAATGGGTCCAAGTGATTTATTTAAAAATAAATAAAAAGATTTGCTTGTCCAAATATAAACTGGTCATATGTCAAAATACGACATTCGTTTTTTTGAACACTGGCTCTTCTTATCATGAGTACGTATTATTTTTATTGCAGATTTCTGTTCTTAATTACACAAACGTATTAAGCTTTTTGTTTAAAACTGTTGTCATTTCTCTTCAAAACAATGATTTTCTCATCGTCGTGATTTTTTAGAACTTGAAAATAGGAGGAATTTTTGAACTCTAACCTTGCATATGTAAAATCACACCTCTAAACACTTCATCACTGTATTTTAATTCACAAAATTTTGGATTAAAAAATGACGCCCTTTTGAAAGTTTACCATTGTTATACAAAACGATATATCCTTGGATTGAAAAAATATATATATTTATGTATAAAACGATATATCGTTGGTGTTTATAGCTTTCAATCCTCTGGTGGCGATTGGTTTAAAAACAATAGTGCCGTTTATATAGAAAACGACGTACCTTTTGTGGTTTGAAGCTTTATGTTTTCTGGGTGTCGTTTTATGTTCTTGGAAGTTTTCCCATTTTTGCCAAAAAACCCTTTTTTTGGTGGAAATTTTATGTCGTTTCATCGGTGAAACGACGTGTAGTGCATATATAGTTCCTTTTTGCAGTTGTTTGATTATTAAAACGAATGTCGTTTTGCTGATGAATTTAAACGAATGTCGTTTTGTTGATGAATTTGTTGTCAATGTCATTGGAAATGAAATGTGTTGGGAAAGGTACCATGTATGACAACTTTATACTATAACATAATTTTGTTTATATTATTGCTTTATACTATAATAGTTGAAACTAATAAATTGTAACAACGTTCTCAAACAAAGTAGTAGACGTTTGTATTTGTAAAGTCGATGAAACTAATAAGGCTCAAATATTTCGTCTTTTGAAAAGGCGCTTCTTCTCAATTCTCTCCTTGGTGGCTTATTTTTTCTTTTCTTTTTCATTTATATTAACGTTTTTAACCCAGATTATCAAATGTAAATAAGGAAGATTATCAAATGTAAATAAGGAAAAAATAAATTAGTTTTTGTTAAAAAGAAGAAAATACAAGTATTAGTAAGCTAATAATTTAATAGGTTCCTAAGAAAACAATTTCAACAGAAATATTTCAAAGTTTGATAAAAAAGAAGTCAATAACAAAGAATACGAGATTAAGTCATTGATTAATTATAAAAGAAAAAGAAATAATACGAGATTGAGAAAAAAATCGTTAGGAGAAGAAAATACAAGTACTAATACGCCAATAATTTAATAGATTCCCAAAAAAATTTAATAATAAAGAATAGGAGATCGAGCCATTCATTAATTATAAAAGAAAAGAAACAATAGGACTACGAGATTGAGATATTTTCACCTTTACTAATTAATTAAGTCTTCAACAAAAATATAACGTCCCATAAATTGCAAACTTTATTCTGCGTAGTAAATTACAATATAATTTCATTGGAGTCTCGTCATTGTCTTCTTTATAATTACATATATATATATATATATTGTTACGTCATAATTATTGAAGTCGAAATGCACAAACTGTCCTCTCAGGGCCTGCACAACTAGCTAGTAGATCAAAAGATCAAAAATTGTTCCCTGGCAATTTAAATCGCTGCCGGGGGCCGAGACGCCTTACACAGTGGTTTCCGGAGTCGGAGCGGTTGCCTTGAAGGAGAAGAACCTCCTCCCGAGGCCGTACAAATACGAGGAGACGCCATTGGCGACAGCGGCGGGGCTGCCGTAGGAAGACGAGGGGGACGGAGAGGTTGATGGGGAGGAAATGGAGGACAATGGAGCCTCCGAGCCAAAATATTCGGGAGAGCCGGCTGGCAAGGAAGACGTCGTCGGAGAGGTGGCGGGAGCCTCTTGGGCCGAAACTAGGCCGGAAGTTGCAACGAAAGCAAGAGCAAGGACAACAACTTGGCGTGCCATTATGAATGGAAGTATGTTGTGTTTTTCTCCTTTTTTGTATTTATGTATATATATATATATTAAAATTCTTGAAAATTGTAGAATTGAAGAGATGATGGTGTGGTAAGAAGTTAAAGAATTGAGGGAAATTTATAGATGTTGTGGGAGGGAGGGGAAAGAAGTTTGCGGCGTTGTATTTTTAGGATTAAAGACGGTTGGTATCGTACGTTTTCCTTATATAGGAAGCACTAAATACATCAAGTTACATCTTTTCTTGACACATGTCTAGCTAATTTTATCAAACAATTTAATAAAACTAGTTGAAAGCACATGTCATGCACCAGAAACTTTGATTAGCGGCGGGGGCAAATTACAAAAGCAAAAATTTAATGAAAATAAAAATTTATAGATACATCATAGTTGTCCATGGTCGATAGATTTTTATGCCTATTGAAATTTTAGAGAAAATGATGTCTTTTATTAAGGGGCATAAGATTATTTAAATCTTTAGTTGGGACTATTGTATATTACGATAATAAAATACTTATTTATGTATATAAGATTTTCAAGTACAAAAGAAAATTGAATAGGGGCTTAAGTCCCTAGCGGTCCTTCACTAGCTCTGTGGGAGCATGCACATGCCTCTTTAGCTTATTAAATTGGAGAAAAAAAAGTATTTTGTTTGTGTATTTCAAAGCTTTGTTTGGCAACCTTAGTTGCTACAATCTAAAGTTTTCAAATGCTATATTGAAAAGTAAAAATTTGCTACAGTGTAAAGCTTTTACATGCTATAATATTTAAGTTCTAATTTGATTTTCAAACATTCTCTAACAAGACAATAAATAGGGCGTGAAAAAAAGTATAAAAAAAAAAAGAAGCACAAAAAATGTAGTATTTTGAACAAAAAAAAATTGTAAAAGGAAAGAAAAACCATAACAAATAAGAAAATAAAAGATATAAATGAAAAGAAAAAATTCAAAAGAAGCCTGAAAAACCTATAAGATTAGGTCTTACTAGCTATTGTGTTTACGTTTGTTTTTAAATTTATTTTTACAGATATAACTATAATTGGCTAAATTTCAGTTATAGGCCTGCCAACTTTCTAGTTGAAGATGGATAAGTTAGGCAATTCCATATTAATACAAATACAAAAACAAAGAGAAAGAATTTACTGGTAAAAAGTATTATGAAATTTAAGCTTTATGTAAATACATATTACAAAACACATAAACAGATTTTTTATCTAAAAATAAAGTCAAAACTATTAGGAAAAATTCTTTTTCTAGTATTCCCAAATTGAATGTCAAATAGACAATTTTTTTTTTTGAAGGAATAATACACACATAATATTGCTGCATAGTATAAATGTGACATGCGACCAAGGATTTAAATTAAATTTAATGATTGGATGAAAAAGCGTATGCCCAATATTTTCTTTGAAATCGAGTATTGTGTTAATGCTAGCTATTTTTCATTTTGATTGGAGACGCAACCGTGGAAAACAGTATATACAATCAAAGACTCAGATTTTTCCCCCCTTTTTTCTGTTATAATTCGTTGCATTTTTCCGTTTTCGGATTATCATTGTTTCATCCCATCCATCATGCTATAAAACCTAAAAAAAAATTTAGCGGCTGACTACAGCCGGCGGGCCTGGCTATATATCACGGGCAACAAATGAATATATATACATATGAATATATACATATATGTATATATATTTACTAAGGATGTAATGTTATATATCACGGGCAAATTACCACACCTTTGTAATCAATTATAAGTTTATATGTTACTTCTAAAATTCATAAATGGTCCCACTCAATTTTACTGTCAATCTTTATAACTCAAGACCTCACTATAACCAACAATTTTTCTATTAATTAATGTTAGAACTAAAACTTTGCATATGATCTAATGTGGTCTCAAATCAATAACTTGAAAAAATTTCAAACCAAACTAGACTGTTTTATAAAAGTATATTAGATTAGACTAGACCATTACATAGTTGTCGGGATCTAGTCTAAAAATATATGATTCTGATGTAAAATTGGATTGGTGATTTAAAAATTACCAAATTGGCTTCAATCTCACGATTTTCGGTCTACTCATCGCAACCCTAGTTAAGACTAACCGCTTGATTTCTAAAGCATGGACCACGTGGTGACATGGGAAAATGGCTTTTTCTTCTTTCTTTTTTTCCTTTTGAAAATTTGGCACTCCATGAGGATAGAAAAAACAAAAAACAAAAAAACAAAAAAAACAACAATGTGATGTGCATACCCCAATATTTAAATAATTAATGGATCTTCTTTTTAGATCTCAGCGCTATTAGCTAGATTCATCTATCCTAACGTATAGCTGTCACCATCTGGGTCTTAAATCCAAATCTTTTCTCTATTCCAATATGTCATTTTTCTCTACATATATGTATATAAGATCAAGTATTACATCTGCTTTTGCAGCATATATATAAACTTGAGGAAAAGTGTTGCCTATGGAGAAAGTTTGAGATATATATAGATGAAGCTTGGGTTTGTGCTTAAGATGATGATTTTTCTCTTATTTCTCTCTCAGTTCCGCACATTATTTGCCGGAAGAACTCAATTAATGCATGCGGTTGGAGAAGAGAGAGTGCCTTCGTGGTTGTCCCAGGATTATTCTTTGCCCCGTAAGCGTCAGCCTGTGCATAATTAACAGTTTTTGCATCACTACATGTGGATCTTTCTATAGAACCTTTATGTCGTTTTTGCACCAGCTACTATCTTATTGTTCTGAGCTACGATATATATATATATATATATATATATATGTATAGATGATGTACTAGATTGCGTTATACTTAGATCATGTGGTTTTTCTTTATCTGTTTATAGGGTTTTTAACGCTTGGTTTGGTGTTGGGATTAATTTATCATGTAATATTTTGTTTTAACAGCAATTTATGAGTAGTACTTATGTTTATACTGGATGGAGATTTCTAGCAAATGTTCATAAATGTTTGATTTTGGAGATAAAAACTTCGACCATAATTAAGGAAAAACTAATCTGTAGTATTATTATTTATTTCTTTATCCTATATAAGGCTTTTCCAATTGGAAACTGAATGTACGTAATTATCTCTTATATATATATATTTCAATAAAAGTTGCTAATAATATAATGCTATCTGATCAAGAGTGATGTCATCGAGAAGTGAAAGATCGATACGAATCAACATTTATGTTCATCATAAGTTCATGAACCTGATTGATTAGACACAATATTCAATTTTGGCCAAATAGCATATTGTTACTTTATGGTTGATTTGGCCAATACCTAAATAAATGCATGAAACGACGCGGATATGTATTTTCCATTTTAACTTTATTCATGTGACATTTCTGTCGTTTTCCATGACTTCATTTCACGTTGGTTTTCTGTTAATTTCACCATACATTTTAATCATTTCCTCTTGTACCGTTGATCAATTTAAGGTAGACTCAATTAGACATAAGTCACTCTCACTAAGCCACTTTTGTTTTTCATGCCAGTCTACTAATTTGACCCATAAGTGCCGAAAGAGGATTACATACGTACTAGCCTTTGCCTCTTTTAAAGGCTAGCTTTGTTATGGATTTTACTTATTTAGATGCGGCGGAAATAAAAAGATAGGATTTTACTAGTTTAATCAGGATGGAAGATAAGAGTCAAAATTCTAAATTCATCTAAGATAACCAATAAGAGAAAAATTTCCAAATAAAAAAAAAACACTTAAACTTCATATTCAACATTTCAAATATTCAAGTCCTTGATTACAATAGCTGATGTGGTTAATAAAGCTATAATAAATGCTTAAATAAACCACATACTGGATAAATTAGTATAAACTAATAACGAAATATAACTAACATATATAAATACTATTATGGGTAAATTCTCCTACATCAATATATATATATATATATATATATATAAATTAATAGCTAATTCCGAGCTATTCCTGGTCATGACAGGCTCAAGCGCATGCACAACCATTAATTTAGTTAGTAATTGCAATGCATGTTCCAAAAGGCAAAGTTCACAGTGCAATTTCACTTTGCCTATGCTTTTTGCTATTAATTAATTATAGGTTCAATGATTGATTAATCTAGGATGGTCCCCCAACACTATTTCATGCTTATAAACAGTCCATTATTGGTGCAAATTAATTAACCCCCTTCGCCTTAATAGAAAGAATTTCGAGTGTCGGGACTGATTTGGCAATGCCTTATCTTGAACTTGTCTACGTCGTTCTCGTCAGGTGCAGTTCTCCGCTAAATGGACGAAAAAGGCATGATCACAAAATGGATCGTTAAGGTGACTAATTTGTTATCTAATTTTTGTCCTTGTAAGGGGATGTTTGGATACTAGGGAAAAAAAGAAGAAGAAAAACTATTATCTCTATAGTTGTAAAAACACATTTGCTTGTCTCAAAAAAATGCACTGTTTGTAGTTTTATCATCGTTGCTGTCGTTTCAGTTAGAAAACAACGTTTTATTTTTGTACCAAACGACACTCATTTGTTGAGTCTTACTACTTGATGTTTTGAAACACCCATGCGCTGTCGTTTATTTGGAGGATGTGTCGTTCTTTGTCTAAAAATGTACTGGTCCTACCTCCTACGTAAAGCTAGATATGTCGTTTTTCTCAAACGCTCGTTGCTCTTATGTGTACGAAGTACTTGTCATTTTGATGTAAATTTAAGCTTTCTTGTTTACCTTATACAATTTAAAGAAAAAATAAGTTATAGTGTAAAACTTTTATATATTATAATAATTTATTTTAACTTTTGGTTTTAATTGCGTTTGTCAAAATACTCTTATGTTCTTTTACAAACAAACGTCATCAGTTGTTGTCTTTCTATTCATAAAATAAATTACAAAAAAACCTTTATGGTGAAAAGATTTAAACTCTACAATTCATTGTGTAATAAAATGTGGAACTAGTATTTTGGGACGTTAGCAATTCATCTCTTTGATTTAACTCGCAAAAATTTGATAAAAAACAAAACGATGGCCTTTTCGATTTTGAAGACGAAAACCACATCATACTAGCAAAAAAACACAAAATTTATGCATAAAACGATATGTCGTTGGGCTTTAGGTGAAAAATGATATGGGGGTGGTTAAAAACGTTAATGTCGTTTGTATAGAAATCGACGTATCTTTTGAGGTTTAAAGCGTTTTGTCGTCTATGTGTCCTTCATGCTGGACGTTTTCGAATTTTTGTCCAAAAAAAAAAGCGGTGAATTGTTTCTGTCGTTTACTGGAAAAACGACATGTAGTATATAGTTCCCTTTCTCAGCAGTGTGAATAATAAAACGAGCCGTCGTTTACTGCCAACCTGTCAATGTCATTTGTCGGAAACAGCAGGACGTTGTTCTGTAAAGTCCATGTCGTTTATATGTCAAGATGACATGTCGTTCGTTTCAAACAATTGTTGTCGTTTAAGCACACAAGAGGACATAACGTCAAAATCTTTTGTCCAAATGGATGGTCTAACCCGATATCTTGTATAGTTCACATTGTTGCTTCCTAAAAATTCCTTGAGATATGAGCAAAACAACTATGCTAAGTGAAAACTATAATTAGTCTTAACCTCACTCTCTCTTTATTCAGCAGAAAAAAAAAAAAAAAATCTTTGTTTTCTGTTTGTCAAATTTAAGCTTTACTAGAACGAGGCTTTTTTTTTAATTTATTTTTTTGAGGCAGTTGGTTCTATATATTTTATAGAAAGGGATTAAAGATTGAAAACTAAACTATACCCGCTTGTGCTATTTATAATTATATATATTGCTTAAGCTACATCATAATCGAGCTGAAATAAACAACTAGTAAACCAAAATGAGAGAGCTTTACATAAACTTCGCATCAGGTGATGATTTCTTTTTTCTTCTTTTCCGAGATCAAAATATGGATTTTTTTCCTCACGAGAAAGAAAAAGACAGTTGTGCCGTAGGTATTTTTCTTTTCACTGGCGGTCAAAACTACTGTTTTAAATTTTGTATCAATTTTTCAAATGGTTTGATTTATTATAATTGTACATGTTATAATACACATAATAAAACTGCTCTAATTTACAAAAGCAGTACGGTATAGCCCCGTTGCTCACAATCGGGTGTCCCTACCAATGAGTCTTGCTTTGGGTTTAATAACTACGGTGTTTTAAAAAGTGGTTAAAATTGTATAGTTAGAACCGTATGTTTTAGCTATGTAGCATATAAAAGTTTTATACGATAATAAACTTTTGCTTTATATTGTATCATATAAGAGTTTTACATTGTTTGCGATCAGGGATGGAGCCAGAAAAATCAATGAGAGGGAGCAGGATGAGGTGAAAGGAGAAATTAATTTTAAAGAGATGAAATATAGTTTTTTTATAATTTCATATACAAAAATATAAGAAAAAAAGTTCATAGAGGGTAGCCGCTTATTCTCATCTTTACATAGCTTCACCATTATTTGTGGTTGTAACTATATGGTTGAAATCACTTTTCAAAACACCACAAATGTTCTTTTTTGTATTTATAACAAAATTGTTATAAAAATAAGAATACTTTTACAGTGACAAAATTACTTACATGCATATATATATATATATATATATATATGTATGTATGTATGTACATGACAAGAAATATATAGGGGAGAGTAACATAGAGGAGGTCGCCAAGGAAGACATAGTAAGTGACGAAACGTGTATGGCATCTCCGCCCTCCACCCACGCCACGACCACGGGAAAAGACCCTTCTTCTTCTCCTTTTTCTCACTCTTAACGCCTCTCTTTATACTATATAATTAGTATATATATACGTGTATATATACGTATATATATTCCCTTCTTCTTCCCTTCATATCTTTCTCGTAGTCTTAATTTCATGGCTCCTTCCATGGAGAAAGAACAAGCTCCTTTCAAATCCAGAGTCACCGTCGTCGGTAGCGGCAACTGGGGAAGCGTCGCCGCCAAGCTCATTGCTTCCAACACTCTCACTCTTCCTTCTTTCCAAGGTAAAGAGATTTTTCTTTTTATGTTTTTATTTCATTTCATTTTGTTTTGTTTTAGTTTCTATTTGCATGCCAATGTGAAATTGAAAAATGGGTTGATGCCGGTTTCGGCTTGTTGTTTGTAAATTTTCCGTTTGGTTCCTGGGAAAATTCAGAGAAGATTCACTAAACGATGGAAAAAAGAAGGGTTCTTTTTTTTTTTTTTTTTTTTTCTCTAACCAACGTAAAATGGAATTGAATTGGCAAGTTTTCCCGTTCATCTGATTTGTACACAAAATTCTGCTTATTTTGTTTCGCTCTCTCCCACTAAAAGCCTTTTTATTTATCGAACTTGAATATTGAATAACCATTTCGATTGGGATTTTTTTCTTATCGTTTCCAATGAAAATTCAGATGAAGTACGGATGTGGGTGTTCGAGGAGACATTACCGAGTGGAGAAAAGCTCACGGATGCCATCAACCGAACCAATGTAAGATCCTATGAACTGACCATAATCACATTCCTTATTACAATGCATTTTATGTGGATTGTGAAATATGTATATTTTCCCCCTGTTTTATTCAAACAGGAAAATGTTAAATATCTACCTGGCATAAAGCTTGGCAAAAATGTTGTTGCCGACCCAGATCTTGAAAATGCTGGTACTCCAGTTTCTAATGCAAATTTGTCCATCTACACTTGTGTATTGTTCAAAATCTTAAAAAATAAATATTCTTTTTTTTTTTTTTGGTAGTGAAGGACGCAAACATGTTGGTGTTTGTGACCCCACATCAATTCATGGAGGAAATATGCAAAAGGCTTGTGGGGAAGATAAAAGGAGATGTGGAGGCTATTTCCCTCATCAAAGGAATGGAGGTCAAAATGGAAGGCCCATGCATGATCTCCACGCTCATCTCTCAACTATTGGGCCTCAACTGTTGTGTTCTCATGGGGGCAAACATTGCTAATGAGGCATGCTTGACCAATTCTTTCTTCTCTCTCTCTCTCTCTTTCTTTTGTGTGTGTGTTTTTTGGTTATGGATTTTTATGGTGTTAATACTTGCCTCTCTTTTGTAGATTGCTGTTGAGAAATTTAGTGAAGCGACTGTTGGATACAGAGAAAGCAGAGAGATTGCAGAGAAATGGGTTCAACTATTTAGTACTCCCTATTTTATAGTCACAGCTGTGAGTGTAACAAAGATATTATTGCTATATCAATATAAAAATTACTAAATTATTATGAAATTGCTAATTATTATCCACGATGATGATCAAGATGGGGTTTTTTAACTAGTTAGAGACTAACACATTAGACAAGATGGGTTCTGGTACCGTAATATGTTTGTCTATATGTATGTCTCAGAGTTGACATGTGAATATGTGATTGGTTGACGTGTTTGAGAATTCTCTTTTGTGTGAAAGAATATTCTTCAGTGTCTTACGAATATCAAATTGTTTAATCGTTTATGCATCACATAGTTTCTGAAGACATGCTTTCGTAATAGTTAACACCCCTTTGTGGCATATGAAATCAACAGGTCCAAGATGTGGAAGGAGTGGAATTATGCGGGACTCTGAAAAATGTTGTGGCCATTGCAGCAGGTATTATTTTGCAAGACATATTAGCCTTTTGTTCCCAGGTGTAATCTGCAATTCTCGTATTAATTATCAACAAATGAACAGGTTTTGTAGATGGATTGGAGATGGGAAATAACACAAAGGTTAGTTCAAGCCATTTTTTTAACCTTTTAATCCTGTAACTGATTTGCTTTTTGTATTTTGTTCTGACTATTTCACATAAATGACTAGGCTGCAATAATGAGAATCGGTCTAAGAGAGATGAAGGCATTCTCCAAAATGTTGTTTTCATCTGTCAAGGACAGCACCTTCTTTGAGAGCTGTGGTGTAGCTGATCTCATAACAACATGCCGTAAGAAATCAGACATATTTCTTTATCTTATTGTTCGCTTTTTCGTTCTTAGTAACCAAATTTTACATGGCAGTGGGAGGAAGAAACAGGAAAGTTGCAGATGCTTTCGCAAGGAATGGAGGGAAAAGGTTAAACCCAGCTGCGTGATTTATAATCTTTGTGAGCGTTTTGAGTATGATCCGTTAACTAAATTCTCCTGTTTATCTGCAGATCATTTGATGAGCTAGAAGCAGAAATGTTGCAGGGCCAGAAATTACAGGTATATTTGTGTGCGTGTGCGTGGTGTAATTTAGAAACTTCTGTCCTCATGAAACCAAATAAATGTACACGTCATTCTTTCTGCACCTCGACTGTATCAAAATGAGAGATTATTTTTGCTGAATTCCAAATTTGCAAGTTATAAATGAAGTTATGGCACCCCAGAACAAGAGTATTAAAAAATTTATATGGATGTATATATTTGGAGAATTCTGTGGTAGGTTATAGCTATACGTTGTTAGTGCTGTGATATTTTTTATTATATGACATTAGAACCATATCGTATAGACATAGAAATATATGCAAATATAGAAAAAGATTTGACCATTAGAACCGAACAGTACCATAAAACGCTACTGCAGAATTCTCCTTCCTAAATATATCTGCTAAGCCAACAAGGTGACAGACACATCTCTCTTGTGCAGGGTGTCTCAACAGCAAGAGAGGTTTACGAGGTTCTGAGCCACCGAGGATGGCTAGAGTTCTTTCCACTCTTTGCAACAGTGCATGAGATCTGCATTGGTCGTCTCCCGCCTTCAGCCATAGTTGAACACAGTGAGCGCAAACCGAAATTCTCTTTTGCAGAAGGCTCTATCTAATACTCTTTTTTGACTGTTCATGGGAAAAGGAAAAAAGAAAAAAAATAATGACACCATGGCACAGCATATATAACGTTACTTTCTTTTGGAAGAAACGATCATTGGTTTGCAAATGTCAGCAACATGTCTGAAAGGGTGATATTGCAGGATCGAAAGGCTTTCAAAAGCTCTTTCTTGCCCTTGAAGGCATCTAAAATTAACACGTTAGAATTGTGATCCTCTGTTATCATGCAGCAAGTGAAGGCAAAATAATACATGCATGTTATTTTAATAAGCTTTTGATACGCTTAATGACAACTACAAATCTCCAATATAATCTCCAATATAATCTCCGGTTTAAATTAGTTGAGAGATGAGGGATTAAGATTTCTAGTCTAATTTTCGATGTGCCAATGCCTAGTAATAAAAAGCATCTAAAAGTTAATTAGATATTATTTTAATTTTTTTAAATGATGCGTCATGATATAATTGGCTAAACATCATTGAGACATCAAAGTTTTCAAAATTGAACAGAGGATTTAATCTCGAAAAGGAACAAATCTCATAGATGGTGAGAAGGATATGTGATTTAAGGTGAGAGCACTCAAAACAAAACAAAAGGGACACATTGATCCATGTTGAATTTGTTCAAAGTAGGAATATACAATGGCACTTATTAGAAGTGTGAAGATCCTACTTTACTTCATATAACAATGTTTTCTTTTCTCACTTCCCCCCTTATATTTCTGAAATGAATACCATAACAACACCAAACCCTTTCTCATACCATACCATAGTTATTATATAACTGCCACAAGCCAAATTACACAGCTGGAAGAAGACCATAAATTAGATGAAAAAGACCCAAATAAATTTTTCCCCCACAAAACCAAACCTGAGCTCAAATTTTACATATGTGGTTGGAAATAACCAGGAAGAAGAATTACCCAGTTCTTATTCTATCCAACCGATCAACACTTTTCCTTGCTCTCTCCAATTGGTGATCGATGCTTTTCCGGGACTTCTCATGGCAATCCACGCTTCTCCGAGACCTTTCGATATGATCAAACGACATCCTTAACTTTTCTAGCTTATCAGCATTATTGAATTGGTTCTTCAGTTTCTCAGGCCTGTCGGTGCTCTGCCTTGGTTTTTCTCTTCTATCAGTACTCTTCCTTGAAACTTCAAACACGTCTGTACTCTTCCGAGGCTGCTCAAATTGGTCTGTGCTTCTCCTAGAACTATATCTCTGGGAAGGAGACTTCTCAACAGTTGATATAAACTTCTTGAGATGCCTAATGTACTCGGGGTATTGCTCTAAATTACAATGGTTTCCTCCTTTAAGCCATAGCGGTTCGTACTTCTCTTTACATAGTTCCCAGAGTTGCTTCCCATGGGAACAGTCAACAACTTCATCTGAAGTACCCTATTGAAAGAAACAAGTACAAGAATTAGGAGAACTCTGGTAGAGTAGAAAAATATGTCGTGTTAGTACTGCACAAGTTTATGCCTTTAGACCATGTCACGATCAATTCATCTAATTTCTAATATGATTCTGACGATCAGAAACTCACAGTACCAGAGCACATACTTACATGGATGATAAGAACAGGGCAGTTAACCTGTGGAATTTTATCGATATTCTGAAGAGCAAGTAGCAAACAAAGGAAGCAATTACAATTAGTCGGTTACAAAGTTAACAAAATCCAGAAGAATGAGCAAGAAAGCTGAAAATTTTGGACGTTTATTTACCTTGTAAATGTCGAACCAGTATGTACGCTTTACAGGATACATGACTCTCAAACCGGAGAGAATCGGACTGTGAAGAACAACAGCTCTTAGCTGAGGAAGCCTAGCTGCAAGATCCAAAGTTGGGCCACTTCCAACAGATTGGCCATAGAGGATTATATCTTCCTGCCTCGTTCCGTAACTTTCTTCAAGGCATTTGTATGCAGCTTCAATGTCTGCATATGTGTTCTGCTCACTCGGCTGCAATCAAAGATATGGATGCTCTCAGCACAAATTAGAACAATGTTATAGAACACTGGTGGCACTGTGTACTAATAGAAGATAAGTCTCATAGCAAGCAGCACAAATGTGGTTCACCGTTCACCGTTCACCAAGCAATTTTCTATAAATTACTGGGTAGAAAAAATACAAGAAAAAAGAAACTTTTACGTGAAAAAAAAAAAGAAAAAGAAAAAGAAAAAGAAAACTCTTCAATGTACCTTGCCAGATGATTGGCCATACCCAGAATAGTCATACCTGCACAAAGGTACATACCAGTAAGAGATAACAGAATGCTTGTGGCTTTTATAAACAAGCAACGATTTATTTTGTTATTTTGTTATTTTTTTTTCGGGTGAATTTGGACTTCATTAGAAGATCCAAAAGGACAATTAAAAACAATAACTTTACCAAGTCCTCAATTAATAGAATATTATGATACATATTGTAAGTCATATTGGTCAAAAGAAACAACCCCCAAATTCCTAGTTTTAATAACGTCAATCGATTTGTACACATCAAATCTTTGAAACAAAAACTTCACGTCTAGTCGCAATTATTAGAATTAACTCTACTGTTGGAAGTTAGATCCAAGGACTCAAAAACTTCAGAATCTTCACAAGCATTTCACCTCCAAATTCAACATTTCTGAATTCTGATTCCACTAACAAGTTTTCAGAAAACAAATCCAATATCACAAGAAAAACATTAAGAAAGAAAGAAAGAAAAAAAAAAAAAAACCCAGATATCAAAAGTATCACTTTAGTTCAGAAACATCAAAAAACCAGCTCAAGAATTCCAGAAAACAAAAACCCAGATGCCAAAACCCCCACCCCTACCAACCACCCACCCCAACCAAAAAAAAAAAAAAGAGAATTACCCCATGAGATTAACGCGCAAGTGGATGCTGAGCTCGATGAAGAGCTCGTACATCTGGCCCAGATCGGCAGCGTTGCCGTGGGAGTAGAGGAGAGTGGAGGTGGCCATGGGGTGGCGAATGTAGACCGCCACAATCTCCGTCCCCCGCCGCGTCGGAAGCTTCAGCACCTCCACGTTCTCCCTGTGAGGGAACGGGCTCAGCAGCAACAGACCCGTCCGGTCGTCGTTCACCAGCTTGTACGTCGCCGGGCTGGGAGGGAAGAACGCGAACTTCGCCGCCATTGATGACGTCACCCCACCCATTAATACTAATCACTCTGTCTCTGTTTCTGATAAATCGACTGAGACCGACCCACGAAATTATAATGATAGAAAAATAATAAAATAATGGAATAAACTATATAACTTCAACTGGAATCGGCATTTTTTTTTTTTGGTTCTCTCTTTTGCCAGAAGATTTTAAAAGTTTCTAAGCAAAAAAAGATAAAAGGAAGAGTGTGAAGTTGTTGTTATTGTTGATCTGGTTGGTATTCAGCAAACTTGAAAAAAGTGAAAATTGGGTTTTCTGTGGAATTTAGAGAGAGAGAGAGAGAGAGAGGAAGAGCTGTACTCAATTTCACTTGGGTAACAAGTCACCAGCTTTCGGGGAAGAAGAAATGAAAATTTTCTAGCGATATGCGAATTGGACGTAAAATGATGAAAAAAAAAAAAAGAAAATTAGAGGACTCGACGCTTGTCGGTTCTTCATGTTCTTACTTCACTTGTCTCAATGACAAAATAACAATAATAATAAGAAAGTTTTGGTAAGCCACGATTTTAATCTTTAGAAACCAAAAAAAATAATAATAATAATCACTAAATCATTGAGGATCATGTAATTTTTTCAAATAATAATAATTTAACATAATTTGGTGAAGACTAGGCTACTAGAGGCTTTTTTTAAAAATGACTTTTTAAAAAAAATTTATTTAGTCAATGATTTTTTTTTTTGGTTTTTGGGCATTAAAAAACTAGCTTTTTGGACATCAAAACAGTTTCAGTTTTTTTTATTTTCACCTTGGTTAGGTTCCTTTCTTCGATACAGTCCTTTTTCTTTTTTCTCTGAAAAAACTGAGACAGTTTAGATACTTAAAAAACCTTTTTTGATACACAAAAAAAAAAAAAAAAAATCATTTACTTAATTTTAAATTTTTTTTTATCATTATTTCAAATTTTGCCTTTTGTAAAAACCGTTTAATTTGGTGGACTCGAAAGGAGGCTTTATTCATCCACCACTCATTCGTTTGTTCAATGACTAAATAATAAATTTAAGTTGTGGAGTTAGAATCTTTTAGTGGATACATTATAAGAAATAAGATACAACTTTTATTGAATAGAAACAGAGTTATATGTTTTCAATTATGGAATGGGACAATTTTTTTTTATTAGGGAAGTAATATTTAGTTATAAATCAAATTTGTAAAAAGAAAAATTGAGGTAAAATTTTAAATTTTAGAAATTTGAGTGGCGCACATTGCTATATGACTGGTGTTAAGTTGTGAAGCATAATTAACACTATAATGCAAAGGTGGCATGTGGATTGTCCACAAAATTTCATTAAGATTATTTTTCAAAATCTTAAGCTTAGAAATTTGGTTAACCTACCTTTTTCTTTTTAAAGGGAGGCACCATATTTAGGATTACTTAGAAAGGTTAAAAGAAAACATAATAAGACATGAGGAGTGCAATTTTCTCTTGTAATTTTCTTGTTTATCAAAGTGAAATTCTGTAGCAACTAAAAGTTGACCCAACTCTTACATTAATGCTCCGTTTGATAAAAAAGAAAGAAAATAAAAAGGAAGAGAAAACTATAAAAAAAAGAAAGTTATAGGAAAATTAAAGATTTTGATTTTTTTTTTACTTGTTTGGTATGTGAAGGTGAAAGAAAAATGATTTTATCTTCTCTTGTTTGGTATTGCTAGAAAAACTACTATTAATGCAATTACCATTTTGCTTAAATATTATTTAGCTATTTCCTTAATTTGGTGTCTAAATTTTTTGTTAGAATTTTTATGCAAAAAAATGACAAATTGATAACTTCACTTTCTTTGTATTGTTGTCAAACTTTTCTTCACAAAGTCTATCCATATTTGAAGAGATCAATTTTGATGTGACCCACATGTCATTTATTCTAGCCATTTTTCCTTTCCATTATAATTTTCTTTCTACCAAATACCCCATCATATCAATTTCTATCCTAAAATTCTTCTAATTTTTTTTCCTCTACTTTTCATTTCTACCAATCAGAGCATATAGGTAAACTCCTATGAATCTTATTGTATTTTTCTTTTGTGATTTTTATTAGTATCGGTAGTATAAAATTAAGGCGTTTAGTTTTTAGTGGCTAGGCTTTGCCCTCCTCACTCTCCTTTCACCCCTATCCCATCCTCCCTTCCACTAAACACACTCAAAGTAAAAATATTCAAGCTTCAAGAGCATGAAAAAGCTAAAACAAATTCTGTTGAGCTATGAATGTCACCATATTTTTTTAATGTATGGGGACAAGTTCTTTCTTATAAAAAGAAAAATACTAACACCTTTGTCAATAGATAAATTATTATTTTGAACTCTTTTGTTTTACAAATTGAAATAGGCCTACATATTGAATTCACTCCTAATTGGGACTTGACGTCGTCAAGTACTTACACCACCACTAAAATTTAAAGCAAGTGTACATCAAACTGAATAAATGGACGCAAATCAGTCTGACCAAATCTTGTTCTTTAAGTGGGACCCGGTTCTGGGAAGAAAAACAAAAGGACAAACGAATAGCTTTCAAGATGTTTTAAGATTGAAAAATTTAATTGGACCCAGTGATGAGATTGATTGATTTCCATTCCAACTAATAATAGTATTTCCCCATCAAGGCAAATAACACAGTAAAATGTTCAAAATGGTATAACAAATAGGAACTTATTATAAGTCGTACACTTTTATCAAAGGACAAAAAGGTTTGAAACTTTTTTTGGAATAGCAATTCCACAATACACGGCCACTTTCCGGTTCTCAGAAAAATGCGGAGATAAAGTTCAATAAGCTTTTAGAGTTTAATAAAAGATGCTTTTTTTAATTTTTTTTTGTTTCACTTTGGTTCATAAGCCAAATTAGATTTCAACAAGACACTAGCTCTCGCTAGTTCAAAATGAACCCTAGCTCTAAACATCTCAAATTCGAGTTTTTTTAAACTATATTTTATAATAGAGTATGAATAAATACCTTATTAATAGGACTTTTCCATCAATTTTGTATATTTTCTCATATTATTTTAGGATTTTGACCATATTACATGTTCAAAAACATAAATTGTCAATAGGATAGCCCTACCACGGGAAACTTATGTTTTAAATTGTTGGCCAGCAAGCTGCGAGTGAAGTGACTGAATAAGCCATGTTCCTAAATGGAGTGACAGTCTTTGTGTTTTCTTCCCGGTGCTTCGAAAGGCATCAGCTCCTTTTTTACTCTACATGCTGGCACTTAATTAGTAGCGCTGGCAAGTTACTCGGCTCCTTGGCTAACTTCGATTGCAAAGATTGGGCTCTCTGAACATTGAGAAACACTCCTTAACTTAACACTCTCTTTATCAAGATTTTGTAAACAAGTCCCCGAGAGGGCTTAGTTGATTCATGATTTATATTTCGTCTTTCGTAGATCATGATGTGCCCCGAGATAGCGTCTTCTGTCCTTGGACTTTTCCATAATAACACTTTTGCATACTGTACATTAACAGAAGCAAATGGTTATGAATTCATGCATTTACTATTCCTATACTTATAATATCTTTCCCTTGGGAAAGTAGGTTGAAATGGGCATACCTGATCACTTTTATACATCATGGAAAGAAAGTTTAATTGTACAAATACTTGCATACTTTATTATGATTTTATTGAACCATACAAAAAAGTAATTGTTGCAACAATATCCCTTAGGTGGATGATCACAATAAAAGCTAACAATGTCATCAAAGTTATGTGATTTCCTCATCCAACACTTGGAGTGGAAAAAAGAAAACATCGTTGGTCGTTACAGATTGTCACCAATCTTTGCACAAATTGGGAGTCTTTTACTCTCTGTCTAGGAATCCTAAGACAGGAAATTATCAGACAAAGTTTCATAGGAAATCTTTAAATTAGATTTGCACAAGCAAATCCGTCATTCAGTCAAAACACTAATCACGTTGTGTTTCTGCTATATACAACTATCATGGCCAACCCCATTTATACACAAATCAAACACACATATATACATACATACATACATAGGTGTTTACAATAGTTACATTCTCTACTGTTAGTCATTTGGTATAAATCTGACAGTTATAATAAAGAGAATAGTTAACCAAAAGAATTTATGATAATTAATAATGTTAAATTCTTATCATGAAGGATATATAACTGTTCAAGTGAAAACATTGAAGTAATATACATACGTTTATATATATAATATAAACAAATATTGGAGATAAAGCACACTTTAATCTTAGATGGTCCCTTATATCAGGTGAGTAAGCTTGGAATCAAGGTCACAATTAGACAAACACTAGACCTTACTGGTTGGAGTGTGATGGGAAAAGGACTAATATAACACAAGACATAACACAACAAATGGAGCCAACGACAGAATAAAAGGATGTCTGTGCCGTCATGGGGTCCATGATAAGTGTGAACTGTTGCAGTGTACAGGGAAAGACTTAAAGATGGTGGTGGGTCTCTATCACCTTAACCCCGATCTCCTTGTTATTGTAATGATCAAATCAACATTACATATATCATACACATGTCTTGCAGGTAGCAGATTCATTTCTACAAAAGAAGAAAAAAAAAACTTGCAATATTTATCTTTCCAAAATTAATTAGCTGGTTAGTTACAATAGAAAATAATGAGATTCTTTTCTAGGGTATGAAAAACATCCTATCAGTATCATGTTGCTTCAGTAACATAAAATAATAGGGTTTCAAAGTAAATGACTTTTTTAAGTTTTTTTTAGTAGATGAGTGAAGTTTTATTAAATAAATTAAATGACCGTTTTTAGAAATGATTATTCATGTATAGATTTGTAACTTGTTGCTGATTAATTTGGTGGTTATCATTAATTAACTAATATCAGTTAGCGATTAACCAATTTTAATTACCGGTTCATCAATGATAAACAATTGGTTTATTTATTGATAAATTATAAATTTAGTATTGACTAAACAATATAAGAAAATGCCATTTACCTAAATTCGTCCATGAATTAAAAATGAGTGACCAAAATGGGTTAATAACCTAATTTTTCATGAAATAAGTAGCCTGCATTTTAATGACTCAAGAAAATTACAAATTAACCACTAACAAGGTTTAATTGGTTTAACTAAGCTATCTAACCAAATGGCAGAATCCAGAAAAGCCACGTTGAATTCCTGTGAGCACGCCATGACATACAAGGATTCCATCAATGCTTTTGCATTCTATTTAAGAAGAAAAAAGAGGCAAAAGAATCCAAGGTTTGAAATTAAGTTCACTGCCATTATCTAGATCACGGAAAGAACTCCACGTAAACTTTTCTTTTGTCCCCTTTTTAAATGGCCGTAGATCAAGGCGGAACACAAACAAAGCAAAGCTAGCTAGCGTGGTGCTGGTGAGCACTATAAGCAGTGACAGAAGTTTTATATTTAATATAACGAGCGCGGACCTCGTTGATAGGATTTCGTTCATCATTATTAAATTTGATCAAAATTATTTTTTTTAATAAATATGACAGTGAGAAATACATGAAGACAGTAAAAATCCCTTAATAAAATAAGGTAAAAATCCCTTAATAAGGTAAAAATAGTAGGAGTGGGAGGGTTTTGTCCAATGTCCCCTTTGTCAACAACAGTGGGCACCACTAGCAGTTATAATCGTGCAGGCACCCGCAGACAGGCAGCCCTATGGCCCGTGCTTGTATAGTCGTCCTCAACCACTATTACATGTTTAGCTCATCCAATCGTACTTCTTGTTCCTTAACAAATCTATATTCTTTGTATATATTTGGGAGTGTATATATAGGCCACAATATTCACACACGTATGTCGACTGAACTGGGTACATACGTTAAACTAGTACTTTTATAGTTGTCTTGTCCATTTTTCTTTAAGATTATTTTGATACTTCTATCCTTCGACATTTTTAAGATTTAGCAAATTATACCCTAAGCTTTTGGTTTAGACAAATCAAACTGAATATGATAAGGGATTGAATTCCTTCACGATGACTGTTATTAAAAAAAAGTCATAATCTAACTTCTTAACTCACAACCGATTCCCCGTGTATGGAGCCACCAACGTCAAGTACAGCAGTGGAGTGACTAGACGCGACTAGATGCGAATAGGGACAGAGAGTGTACTTTGCCCTTATTGAATTCATTATGTTTCGATGGAAATACTTTCATACACATGAGATGAACTTGTTAGGTAAAGAATGAAATTTCACGCGACAGCATAGTATATCATGCCATGTACATGAGGGTATATTTACTTTGAAATTTTAACAATTTTTTGTTGATTTGGAAACACCTTCTAATATATATATATATATATATATATATATATATATACATATATATATTCAAATTGAGGTACTTTCTCGAAACTAAAACTTTAATATACAAGTTGTCAACCCCTAAATGTTCAAGGAGCAAAAGCGATAGAATCTACGTTACAGCAAATCTCTCTCTCTCTTTCTCTCTCTCTCTCTCTATATATATATATATATATATGTACATAACCGATTAGGAATTTTGGTTACAAAATGTCATCTCATGTAATAATAATATACGCAGGCCTCAAAGGTGGCATACAGGCAGATTAAAACTTGCTTTATTAAGGATTAATTGTAACATGTGTACTTATTGCAGTCTGGTTACCGATATTAATCAAGAGTTGACAAGAACTTTAGAAGATGAGGAATATATTGTGAAAATATTTCGTGTAAATCATCATGGTGGCCTCCTCCTATCCACAGCAGCGGTTTGCACTGGCCTCTTCTTACTCCTCAGCCGTCAAAGTTTCTTGCCGTGACTGACAGGAAATATAACTCTTTCAGAAGTTCCCTGCATGCATATGAATATATATATATATACACACACATATACATATATATATATCTATACATGCTTTTCTCTCCCTAGCTATATCTAAGTGTGCTTTGCCGGAACGAAGGTGATCATAAAAAATCAAGACGAATAAAAGATTTATTACTTGAAAGCATGCATATATATACTTACGTGAATGAAAAGAACAAGAAAATGAATCAGTAAAGTTTTGTCGATGTTCCGCACACAATCAAATTCAAGTTCATCAAATTACAAGACGCATCAAACAAAGTTAATTATGGAGCCGTTTTGATGGACTCTATTTAGATTCCATTCCAGAGTACTAGAGTAGTCGTACCTAGACAAGTAACAAACATAAAGATTATGGTGATGATGCTACAAAAAATGAAAAATAAAAACATATCACAGATTAAGGTTGTAAATAAGTACAATAAAGTGTAAGCACCACATGGTTTTGACGCCTAATTGGGAGCTTAAAGAAATGAGGCAGGCAAAAATGGTGCCTAGATCATAGGCGTATTGCCATGAGAGTGGAGCACTGTGGTGGTGGTGGTGGTGGCCACAGGGCAGCAAAGGTAGACCGTGGCGATGTGAGTGCCACGGTGAGTGGGGCAGGCCCCGGACGTCAACGTTTTGGCGGTGATCAGATTGAGATGCAGGGAGGCTTAGAAAGAGGGGATTGGATCTCTGGTCTTTGAGCACGGAGTATGTTGCTGGTTTTTGGTGGATGGAAACGCCAACATATCTGTGTATCCTAATTGGGAAAAATTTTAAGTACATGTATTTGCTGTTCTGTTTTAGAGTTGCTCTCTTAGCCATTCAAGATGTGCGCTTCT
>CAMOHE010055419.1:106334-138962 GCA_946598075.1 Artocarpus hirsutus
ATATATATATATATATATATATATATATATATATATATATTTAAACTAAAACTTTAATCAGCAATTTGTCAACCCCTAAATGTTCAAGGAGCAAAAGCGATAGAATCTACGTTGCAGCAAATCTCTCTCTCTCTATATATATATATATGTACATAACCGATTAGGAATTTTGGTTACAAAATGTCATCTCATGTAATAATAACATACGCAGGCCTCAAAGGTGGCATACAGGCAGATTAAAACTTGCTGTATTAAGGATTAATTGTAACATGTGTATTTATTGCAGTCTGGTTACCGATATTAATCAAGAGTTGACAAGGACTTTAGAAGATGAGGAATATATTGTGAAAATATTTCGTGTAAATCATCATGGTGGCCTCCTCCTATCCACAGCAGCGGTTTGCACTTGTCTCTTCTTAGTCCTCAGCCGTCAAAGTTTCTTGCCTTGACTGACAGGAAATATAACTCTTTCGGAAGTTCCCTGCATGCATATGAATATATATATATATACACACACACATACACATATATATATCTATACATGCTTTTCTCTCCCTAGCTATATCTAAGTGTGCTTTGCCAGAACAAAGGTGATCATAAAAAATAAAGACGAATAAAAGATTTATTACTTGAAAGCATACATATATATACTTACGTGAATGACAAGAACAAGAAAATGAATCAGTAAAGTTTTGTCGATGTTCTGCACACAATCAAATTCAAGTTCATCAAATTACAAGACGCATCAAACAAAGTTAATTATGGAGCCGTTTTGATGGACTCTATTTAGATTCCAGAGTACTAGAGTAGTCGTACCTAGACAAGTAACAAACATAAAGATTATGATGATGATGCTACAAAAAATGAAAAATAAAAACATATCACAGATTAAGGTTATAAATAAGTACGATAAAGTGTAAGCACCACATGGTTTTGACGCCTAATTGGGAGCTTAAAGAAATGAGGCAGGCAAAAATGGTGCCTAGATCATAGGCGTATTGCCATGAGAGTGGAGCACTGTGGTGGTGGCCACAGGGCAGCAAAGGTAGACCGTGGCGATGTGAGTGCCACGGTGAGTGAGGCAGCCCCCGGACGTCAATGTTTTGGTGGTGATCAGATTGAGATGCAGGGAGGCTTAGAAAGAGGGGATTGGATCTCTGGTCTTTGAGCACGGAGTATGTTGCTGGTTTTTGGTGGATGGAAACGCCAACATATCTATGTATCCTAATTGGGAAAAATTTTAAGTACATGTATTGTTGTTCTGTTTTAGAGTTGCTCTCTTAGCCATTCAAGATGTGCGCTTCTGCTATTTATAGATAGTCTTCATGGAGATTCAGAATAATGATTAAACAAATTAAGCAGCTTAAACTTGATTCATAATATTAGTTTTTTGAATAGAAAACATTCCTTCGTGTCATTGTGAATGTAACTTTTGTCCAAAACACAGTACTTAGATGAAGTCCATTGGACACATTGCGTGGAAAAATTTTCATTTTCATTTTCATTTTCTTTCTTTTTTAAATGACATGATAGTCGTTTCAGCTAACGGAACGGTCAAATTGTCATAGATTATGATGAAGCTCATGTGGTCATATTCCCAAATGAAGCCTTTATTAGTTTGAGCCGTAAAGTGTAAAGTTGTAAACTTTTTCTCCATTTACTTTTTCTTTATTTTAGTTTCTTTTTCTAATATTTACTTTTCAATGTTCACATTCTTATTCTACAATTGTTTGCATCGAATAATTTCAATGGGAACCAACAGGGCATCTCATCATAATTGGCCTCCGCATTGAAAGTTCACCATGCCCAGATTGTATATCTCTAGATCATTACATGTGAATGACATAGCCAAGCTCAGATTATTTATTTGTTTATTTATTTATTTATGTTTACCAATGTCAAGTTTTGCACTGTGTACCTCATATTGACCACAAATAAACGATCTAAATTAGACGAGATATATGATTTTGGAGTTAGAATATTGTGATTTTTTTTTTCGAACACCACCATTACAAAAACCTACGTAATCGTCATCAATTTAAATCATACGGTTGCAGTTAATGAATCCATGGATGGGGTGTCCCCTCCTTAAAATTCATCTTTATTAGAAAGAAGCAAAAAGCAGAGTAAAGAAAACGAATAAAGCAATATGCATGGCTTTAGAAAAATATGACCAGAAAGAACAGAAAAGAAAAGAAAGTAAAACCAACAGAGAGACCAGAACAGAAGGAAGCCATGCTATCTAAACCACAAGACATAAAATTCTATTCTATGTTAAATGGGCAAGCCAATGAAAAGAGCAGAAAGAAAAGAGCATACGCATACGCTCTAGCGCACGCACATCCTGACTGAACCAGAAGCGGCTTGCGCAGCCCAAACCACGCGACGTGCCATCCCAACCTCTAGCGTTCAACAATCCAATGCATGACCATGATTTAGGAATTTTACAACATTTTTCTCCCTTGTAGCTTAAAAAAGACTTCCTGTACAAATGCTGGATAAGAACTCAAAACAAATTACTCGTAGGACACTCTTTGAGTTGGCATACATGTATAAGGTTTACAGTTTTGCATGCCTTTTCATTTTTATGTGTTTTTTTTTTTGCTCCAACATTTTTATGTGATTTAGATGAAAGATCTGTTAAAAAAAAATGTACTACGGGTAATGATACTCTACTGTCAGTGACGAAGCTAGGTGGGGCGAGTGACGGCTTGAAAATTAAAGTTTGACCTTTTAAATTTTATAACGATTTATTATTTTCATATATGCCTCTCTAATTTTTAAAACATTTCTAATGCAAATGCTATAATGTTGTGTCAATGTCAAGTATTGACATTTGAGTGTAAAAAAGAAACTCTTCAATGCTATATCGTTCTAATGTCAAATTTGTTATATGTTAATTTGGTAGCTTTTTGTATCCTCATAATACAAGATATAAAAAAATACTCTGGTGAGAATATCCTTATCATTAATACATGTTTCTAAACACTATCTACGACTAAAATCATATCAAAATAAAAAAAAGTGCAAAACAAATATATTATATTTCATATATCTATAGGATGTTTGGGTTGAACCAATTTGAGTTAAAATCACTATAGTGTGTGAGAGCTTTACGTTATGGCTCATTTTTTCTTGATACTATAACATGTGAGAGCTTCATACTTTAACAATAAAAAATTTTAGTTAAAACTGAAAATGCCAAACACTCCGATAAAAATCAAACATTTCATAAAAAAACCCTACCGATATGATATTTTTCATAACATAAAACTCTTAATATGTGTCTAGTAGTTCTCCAAATAAAACTCTTAATATGCATCTAGTAGTTCTCGAATAATATTGTGATGTTAATTTTTATGTCATTTATTCTTAAAAAAATAGTGTACACCACCACCTCCGTTGAAGTAAAAGGCTAACTCCGCCAATGTCTACCATAGAGAGCTCCAAAATTCGGAAACTTTTACTTTCATCGTTAACTTCCATCATAAATTTATATGAGGCATCACAGCTACAGATCTATTGAGAATATATCACACGCAGATTAAAAGCCTAGGCAAATAGAAGAGGAGAGCCTGTGCTCTGTTTTGGAGGAACTCGATCCCATTCTGCCCAAAAAAAAAAAAAAGAAAAAAAAGCTTTCTGCCGTGTACACAAACCAATATTGCGTGGCTTCAAAATTCAAGTCGTTTTCCTTACAAGGACAAACTTCTTGTGTCTTTATCATTTTATATTCAAATTTTCCTTACGCCGAACCCTACAATATTTAGAAGGCAAGAAACTACGACTTTTGTCATGTAGGTGTCTATGAGAAGGTTCGAATCTTAAACCTTATGGGAGCAAACCACAAGCCTGATCATTCCAACCAACACCCTTGGGTTTTCCTACATCATTTTGTAAGCCAGTACCTACCTTTGTGTTCCCAATCTGAGACAAACGGATGCAATAACTACAGAAACACAAACACATTCAAAAACATATTATAGTTACTTTGTGCCTAAGGTTTTGAGAGTATATAGCCAATCCTACATCATGATTCTTCAGAGAACTACTTTTGGCAAGAGATTGCTGCCATATCTATCTCCACTTATGTCTAGGCACCAATCTATTTTTATAATTTTCTATAAAAAAAACCACAACAATCAACATCCAACAATATGGTACCATGGCTGTGCCAAAAAAAAAAAAAAAAACTCCGTTCATATATCTAATGTCCATTCGAAAACGCCTAAAGCACAGTATTTTTTTTAGGACTCGGAATTTTAGCAAAAGGAAATAAGGGCAAAGAAATCTTCAAATGTCAGTTGAAAAACAAGCTTTAACCACTCCCAAAAAAAAAAAAGGGACTGAAGACTTGCACCTCCACAAACGACTAAATAAAAGGTGACCACCCCTTCTCAAAGCAAGAAATCCCGAAAAACAAAATCTATCCAGTATAAAGAGCACATTCTGAGAGACACATTTACAAAACTAACGCAACCCTTCAAAAAGACCCAAGTCATATTCATCAGCATTTTAAAGCTAGCTATTCACAATCTAAAATCATTTCCACTATCGACAAAATAGATCTTGTGCTCATTTCCCATCTTGCCACAATCATGTTTTCAAGCAAGCACAGTTCAGAACTTCCCATTTGAAGCAGTCAGGAAAAGCAAATGCGTAGCTATCTCCACATAAACATCTATAACCATGTCAGGTTATCAACATAGTAATCTCCAGAGGTCATATTGTTAACAAAAGACAATAAATTTCAAACTTATCCTCAATTGTGAGCTGAAAAGGTGATTATTTCTTAGTACCAAACATGAGAATCAACTCAAATCAGCCCTGAACAACCTTTCCCATTTGTCTTTGCCGATACAAAATCAAATACAAGGAAAGCTCCAACTTTGCGCTAAAAAATAAAATCTCACCTAAATGAAAGAAAGCAAGAAACTAAGTCTGTCTCCTGAGTCGCTTCCTCAATTTCTTGTACTTGTGCTTGTTCATCTTTCTCTTCCTCTTCTTCTTCGTGCTATCAGCCCAAACCTTCCTCGAATCATCATCCACCACGTCCTCGGCCTCGGATGGGACCAACCCCGATAAGGAAACCGGGTTTAGACAAAACCCAAATGGAAAACTCGGGTATATATGCGAGAAAGGGGCCAAATTTCCCCTTTTTTCTGGACCCAGAAAAGGTTTTAGCTTCGAGAAATGACCCAAATGAGGATCTTGTTTGGTTTCCTTGTAATGGGGTTGGAGAAAGGTGAAAGCTACAGTGAGATTGGGCTCTGATTGGCGGTGAAGAGCGGAGAAAATTCTTGTGGGTGGCGACTTTCTAAGGAGCCTCTGGATCGTCGAAGCCATTGAAATCGGAAGAAGGGGCTTTGAGCAGCGGCTTCCGCTCTATTGGCAAGAGAGCGACTATGCAGAATGACGAAACTACCCTCGATTAACGTGAGTGATATGATGTGTTTGTTTACGAGGGATCTAGTTGTCCTTTTGAAATTTATTTGCCAATTGGATTGGCTCTACTCAAACCGATACTTGCGTAGGTAATAAAAAAACATATTGTAGTTTTCTCCTTTAAACAATGGGACACTTTCTTTTCTTTTTTATTTTTAAATTAAAAAGTAGTAATATTCTCAAAGAAAAAGAGCGAAAAAATTATTGCCCCCATGCAGGATCGAACTACAGACCTTCAGTTTACAAGACTGACGCTCTACCACTGAGCTATAGGGGCGCTTGTGGCAGTTTGTCACTTTTTATTCAATCTTTCAATCAGCCAAAATGTTAATCCCTTATCTGCCACCGTTTTCACAAACCAACTCCCAATGTAACAAATCTTTTCTTTCCCCTTCAGCCAAAGGTGGCCCCAAAAAAAAAAGAAAAACTCTCTTTCCTTTATCAAGATAAGTCAAATATATTAACATGGCATGTTAACGTTCTTAAGATTGCACTCATAGGACTTAAGAGGTTTAAAACGATTGTATTTCATTGTATTTCAATTCTTAAACAAAACAAAGAAAGAAAAAGAATAAAAAAGGTTAAGGAGACTGAGGTTTATGTATTTTAAAAAAATACCAATATTTGCCTTGATTTTGGTTGAGAAAGAGTGCGAGTTATTTATTTATAGGTGAAAAAAAAGGCATGAAAATCTCATTTTCAGGAATTACAGGTTTCCTTCCTTTTAAATTTTGCCGGTCCAAGTATCCTTTTGAAAAAATAAAAAATAAAAACAAAATAAAATAAAGGCCGGTTTTTTGAGGAAAAATAAGATAGAAAATTCACTCCCAAAATCAAATTTAAAAGCTCTCTGATTCTTCTTCTTTTCTTCTTCTCTGCTCCGTAAAATTCTGAAACCGCCACGCACTCCCATTAACGAGCTCTTCCACTACCCCGTGAGCTTTCTCTCTCTCTCTAAAACCTTTTCAGTATTTTTTTTCCTCTGTTTGGTTCGCGGGAAAGTCGAAGGGAACGCAAGACAGAAATACTTCTTGATTACCTCTTCAAACTGATTTCGTGTTCTTGACAAGCATAAACGAAGATTTCGTGAACTAGAAGTGTCATTTTTACATATTTCGTAAATAATTTTTTCTTTTTACTTATTTTCCGTATGTATGTATATATAAGCACGGGTGTTCATCAATCAGCACCACATGCATGACAAAAATAGGCTTCAAGTCTACCATTGGGCATTTTTTTTTTTGAACTTGGGTATAGGGAGTTTCGAACTCTGCACTTACTCGTAGAGTCATGTGAAATTACTGCAGAGCTATGCTTGCAACTATTATTATCGGCAAATTTAATGTAATATTTGATATTTGGTGATTGATTTATCAAGGTGATTAATTGTATTTATGTTATGTGGCATTTCTCTTTGTGTGATTCATCGGCCCTGTTCTGATAAATTTGATTTATGTCGTTTAGTTTCTTTATTCAAAAACGAAAATGATGGTTATTTACTTTTATATTGGTTGTCAGATGGTAATGATTTATGGTTATTCTTCTGCCCTTATATGCTTCGTGGTGATTTGTGGTGCAGTCCAGCTTTTGTTTGTTATGTCAAAAGATTCAAAGGCTTTGGGTGTTTCTGCGGAACGTAATAGGGATGGACCTGATTTCTTTGGCTACTATACGTGTCAAGTTGCAGAGCTAATATCAAATGATGAAAATTTTATGCCTTTGACTTCCCAAACTCCCGAGTTACCCGGAAGAGCAGTCGGCGAAGTCAAGGGGGATTCTTTGTTTAGTGATGGAATTGGTGTTTGAGCTGTCGGATTTCCAAAGAGAAAGATTGAAGGCATTGCTTCGACAAAGTGTCGTTGTTCTTACCGCAGAAGCTATGAGGTTTGTTTCCCTTCCTAGTTGTGATGAAAGAAAGTCAATTATGCTTGCGGATTCTTGGATTTTTCCCCTTTCATTTCAGTCTTTGGATTATGACTAATTTTGTTTTAATTTATTTATCATGAAGTTTAAGTCATTCTATTTTATTTGTTAAGCAATAAATGTTGTCGATGATGCTATCGCAGATGCTACGTGCTGTTATAAAAACCACTGGGGTGCAGAGAGAGCGAAGAAAAAGAGGTTTGTCCAAATTAAGTGGGGCAGAATCTGAAAATGATAAGGTTCAAGCTACCTCTAAGAAACTTAAACCTCGCTCACCTGACTCTTCAACCAGCAAGTCGACAACTGGTCCAGAGGAGTATGAGGTGACTAACGTTATCCATTCATATATTTATTTATTTTTTTTTATCGAACTTCGCCATGGTTGAAAGAAACAAGTTTTCATGGGTGTATGTGCATGCATGTTGCGCAAAACGTAGTTGATTGTTGAGAGAGGGAGGGAGGAAGATATTGTTTTCTCTGTGTGGGGGGTGGGGGGGGTGGGTGGGTTTGGGAGATTGTTGTGGGTTCAATTAATTATGATAGGTTTAATGTGTTAGATTGGTGGCTGCGGGATATTGTGCTTCATTTCAGTGATGCAACATCTAGTACAAAGAGGGGAGACGTAAAAGATTTGAAGAAATATGCACCTTTTCTTTATGGCTCTTAAGGCAGATAATGCAAGTTTAGATTGATTTTGGTGAACTTGATAAAATCAAAGAATTGTTGCATCTGGTTGTCTTTGTTAGTTTTCTTGTTTTGACTCATTGGTGACCATCGAAAAGATAATGCTATGTTCAGTTTCAATTGGGCTGCAAGTGTAAGAAGACGAGAAAGTGCTATTGCATTAATCAGGTGTGAAGACATGATCAAATTCCTTCTTCAAGTGGGAGATTGTTATGTTCTAAATTCCCACCAAGGTGGAAAATTTTGTCAGTATACCTTAGTATCAAATTTGGTATCTACCAGATCAAGCCCTCCATTTTTGAAAGATGAAGGAGAAAACTTGTCTGAGGGCTTCGATAAATAAAGTTCCCCCTTGAGTTCAATTGTGTCCCAAGTTTGAGAGAAAACAAAAGCTTTACATAGAAAGCTTGAGAGAAAATTGAAAGCAATTTTCTTGGGTGTAATTGTGTTATGGTTTGTGAGTTGTAAGGTTTTGAGTGTTATAAACACTTATATATTTTCTCTCTTAGTAAGAGATTTGCAACAGCCCTTGAACGTAGTCTAAATCGGGTGAACCATGCTAAATATTGTGTGTTCTTTTATCACTTTATTTCACTCCATTAATTTGGTTGCTCAAGAAATTTGTCTTTTGATTCCCAACAACTATTATTTAGAGCTTTGGTGGTGATGACAGAATTTATTTTGTCAGCTTTTTTGTTAAAGTTACTATTTATATGAATAGTGAAACTTGTGAATAGTAAAATTTTGTTGGCTGTATTAGCTTGTTGACTACACTATTCTAGTCGATGATGGCTCATAGGAATAGTCAACAAACGATCTGGAGGAACTAGATTTGAGTGGGAGCAATGGCCACAGATGAAGGGAAGATTAAAATTGATAAATTCGAGGGTGCAGATTGGATTTTGAAAAATGCAGACTGGAGATTATTTGTACCAGAAAAAGTTGCACCAGCCTCTCTCAGGCAAGAAATCACAAGATATGAAAGATGAGGAGTGGGCTCTGATACCATTTGTCACAGACCTATTCTCCTTAAAGACGTGCAGCATTAGCACTCCGAACAAATGCTAAGTAAGCCTAATTCATGCAAACTCAAAGGCTAGCAACACAACAACAACAAGGAACTTGGGAGAAAATGAAGAGAATTCAATTAAGCATGGAAACTTTACTAAGAGCTCTCAACCTCAAGTTTTTGGATGATGGTACAAATGAGGTGGTCACCCCTATTTATTGGTCAAGGCTCCTCAGATGGACGGCACGAATCAAAACATGTGGCGCCAGTCTATCAGCTGGTACATGATAAGGCATGCATTTTAATGCGGCACACAAACGAGGATTGCTTCAAGGTGAAGCAAACTTAAACACTAAGTCTAGACTATAGGGTTTTTTGGAACACCCTCCATTGCAAGTGAAATGACAAAAAAGGACTCTCGTACTTGTGCACTAAGCCTTTATGCATCTTCCTCAGAGTCTTGAATTGTTGCAACAAAAGCTTCACAAGGGCAAGTCTCCCTCCTTGAACTCTACGTGCCTCTGCTTCCTGCCTGCCCATTTCTTCATTCACTTCGCAACCTTATGCAATACCGCATGAGGATGGAAACTTGTAGAAAAGTTTAGGTAAGGGCATTCCAGCTAATATGTTGGCCTTTTCTTCATTCAAACAAGTTGGCTGGATTGTTTTGTTAGACACCTAATATTATCACCAAATCTCCTCCCCGGATCCTCTTTTATAAAATGTCAAAAAACAATAGAGAAATTAAAAAAAGACGACACAAGGATTTATGTGAAAAATTCCTAAACCGAAGAAAAACCACAGTTGTTGTCAAAGACAACTAGAGAAAAATTTCACTATGTAGAAAATTATTCCAACCACTCTTTTAGAATTTTCCTCACACCATACAAACCCAATCCCAAATACACCCAAAGATTTCACTCAAACCTGACTAAGAAACCACAAAGGAAACTAAAAAGAAATTCTCTTTCTTTTCTCTTCCTTTCTATTTCTTTTCTTGTTTTTGAGATATAGACAAGAAGAAGGGAGGGGACACGTTTTATAGAACCCCCTACATAATATTGAAGATCCAATATTATGTGCCAAATAAAACAATCCAGCCAAATTGTTTGAATGAAGAAAAGGTACCAAATTTGGTACTAAGGTGGGCTACAAAATTTTCCACCGTGGTGGGCATCTAGATGGGCTGCCAAATTTTTCACCTTGATGGGCATCTAGAAACATAACAATCTCCCACTTGAAGAATGATTAAATCATATATTCACACTTGATCAATGCAGCAGCCCTTTCTCATCGTATTACGCTTGCAAACCGACTGAAGCTGAACATAGCTTCAGCTTTTCGATTGTCACTGTCTTTGTCAACTTATCAGCAGGATTTTGAGTTTCACTTTTTTTTTCAAATTTCAAAATCTGATCTTCCAGATGTGACCAAATGAAATGGCATCGCACCTATATGTGCTTTGTTCTAGAATTGAAAGACATATTCTTTACCAAGTGTATTGCATTTTGACTGTCGCTGTACAAGACAAGACATTGTCTTCTTGTTTCTTGCCAAGATCTTTGAAGAAACTTTGAAGCCAAACCATCTCTTTGCTGGCTTCTGTGATGGCGACATATTCAGCTTCTGTCGTGGAAAGAGCAACAATTTTCTACAGTTGAGAAACCCAATCCACTGCTATATCTCCTAGAGTATAGACATACCATGTAGTCCTCTTTTTGTTATCGACATTTCTAACTAAATCAACATCCACGTGGTCTGTCAGTGGCATATCTCCACTTTTGAAACAAAGTACACTGCCTGTGGTACCTGCAAATATCTAAGTATCCATTTTACTGCTTCCCTGTTTACTTTGCCTGGATTATTCATGTACATGCTAACAGCTCCCACTACATGTGCAATGTCTAACTTGGTACAAACCATAACACACATCAGACTCCCAATAGCTGAGGAACCTATTCCATGTGTGTACACTATTCTTCTTGTTTTGGTGCCTGTTCCTTGGAGAGTTTGAAATGAGCACCTAATGGAGTGCTTACTGGTTTAGCATCCTGCATGTTGAAAGCAACCTTGTGAGATAACGTCAATTGAACCTAGCGTCTATCTGTCCAGGAGATTGAACCTGGAGAGTACTTTGTTGATGTACTCCGCCTGTGACAACATCAAAGTCCCTAACTTTCTATCTCTGGTGATTCTCATTCCAAGAATCTGCTTTACAGCTCCTAGATCTTTCATAGCAAACTGTTTTGACAATTCTCGCTTCAAATTATTGATTTGTTGTATGTAAAATCTTACAACCAACATATCATCTACATAGAGTAGTAGACAGAGGGCTTAATTTCGTAGGTACCAAATTTGGTACTAAGGTGGGCTGGCAAAATTTTCCACCCTATGGGGCATCTAGATGGGCTGTCAAATTTTCCACTTTGGTGGGCATCTAGTAACATAACAAATCCTGTGTCGAGGATGTAAAGGAACTAAATTTAAATGGAATTAAGTATATCTTTCAATTACATAAAAAGCAAGAGAAATAGGAAGAAGTGGCAGAAGAGGAATGTGCGTGCAAGCTTAGTTTGTCCCTAACTGCGTTGGTCTACTTTTGTACATGATTTACAAATGGGGTATTTATAATGTGCCATATATTTGTTTTTCAAGTGAATGATGATTTGCAGTTTGTTCTAGAGAACGGTAACCTTGAGCTTCAAAAGATAATGACGAAATTTTGTGATGACCTATCAACAAAGGTATTTCTGTGAAAATTTACTCTTTTAGGACATGTTTGGCATACCGTATTGTATTATATTGTATTGTATTGTATTGCATTGTATTGTATTGTATTGTATTGTATTGTATAGTATTATATACAAAAAATGCAATGCAATACAATACAATACAATATGGTGTGCTAAACAAGCCCTTATAGATAAAAGCATGCACATATTCTTTTTCTTTGGATCTAACTATATTATTTCTTTCAACAATCTAAATCAAAAGTTGGTTGGAACTACATTTTGTAGTTCCAATTACATTCGCAAAGGCCCTATACGATTACGTCACCGATAGCAAATGCAGACCTTTAGTTGTAGTGATTTACAGCGATTATCTAAAATTGAAGAGACTTTTTTCTGTTTGTTCAGCTAGGGCGCATGCAGCAGCAGCTTGAGAAACTTCTTAATGTTGTGATGTCCACCTGCAGGTAGTGGTTAATTATTGCTCTCAAGTTTTGAAAGTAACGTCTTTGGAAATCTAAAAAATACCAACTTACCCAGTGGGGATGTTTAAGTTCTATCAAATGCACTGTGGTAAGAGAGAGACAGAGAAACTTTAATTGAAGCTCTAATCAAGATAAGATGCCTTATCATTGTAGTTGAAATTTTTGGTCCATTCACAAGGCTTATAACCGAGTATAGGTTCCACGTAAAACTGTTTCTCTCTCTTACTTTTGAAGGATTACTCAAACACTTTTACCATCAGCACATTATCTAATTCAAAGTTAACTATGATCTGCAGACCTATGGCCTTTGCTGAGAAAAAAACAGCTTCAAAAGATGATTAAGGGGTTGCCGCACGAAAATCTTGACCGCGTTGCAGAACTTGTTAAACGTGGCAAGCAGACAGATGAAAAATCTGATGACGACATTTATGTGGATGTCGAAAAAGAGGTAGGGATTAGGGAAGAGCGCACGGGGATTTGTTTTATGACGTTTTGTTTTGGTTTCTTCTCTTTCTAATAATTCTGATCCTTTGTTGCATCTTGCTTTTGCAGAATATAGTAACCCTTTGGAGATTGTATTACTACGTCAAAGCCGTCGAGAAAGCTAGGAAGCTTGCCGTATAGATCTCAGCGTGTACGTATTCTCAATTTTGGCAACGCACCAGATGTGTTCAAGTCTTGACGCGCAGGCTGGAAAATACGTCGTTTTTGAGGGACATGCGATGTTTAGCCCTCCACAATGCTGATGATTTTCTTATTTGCTTTGCAGTCATAAGAAATGTGTACTGGCTTGTTGTTCAGGTTTTTGCGAATGTTGTGCGGCGTGGCGTAGATAAAGCTGTGTACTAAATTTAAAACTTATATTAAACTTTTGAACCTCTTTTCTCTACTAGATCATACTTTTGCATCTTCTTAGGTAGTATGTCATATGGTACGAAAACTTCTTTTACGAGTAATCTTTCTATGTTCTTTTTCAACTTTCCCAACTGTCAACATAAAAAATACAAGGAGAAAAAAAAATCTTCCATTTCTTCAAAAGAAGGATGAATCTCTGTATCAAAGACCAATTTCTGAACGCTGAAGTAATCTGACATTAACATGTCATTTCTCGCATCAAAACGACAACAAAATTTACAGAGGCGATGCAATGCTCATTTCCGTGATAGGGGAACCGGCCTCTCCCTCTCTCTCTCTCCGCGTGAAGGAGAGCAGGCTTCTTGATCTAAAAAGGGATACCATGACTACGAGTGACGAACGACAGCGCACTTTAAACATTATAGTAGAGAGTGTCGTTTTCCCACTCAAGGGAGGATAACTTGTCATTATCCTCATGAAACGAGAGAAAAAAAAAACTATGCACGACAGACAATGGATCTTTTTCAGGTTAAACGAAAAATAACATGTTTCAGCAACAGGAGACTCGACAAAATGAGGGAGAGAGATGCTAACATCACTCTCTTTCTCTTTCTCTTTTTCACTCTATACTAGTCTAACACAGAATTTACTAACATGATAAATTATCTTTTATTAGTCTAACACATAGAATCTACTAACACCTACTAACATGATAAATTATTATTTAAATAAAAAATAAGTTAATAAATTCCAGGTATGAGACAGTAAATACACAGAGTATCGTTTCATGCTTAAACGAGAATGAACGAGACACCTGGTTGCAAACGATGCGGACAATTAAGTGGCAAATTCCATGTCGTTTAAGCAAAACGACATTGAACATGAAAGAATTCACCTAGTTTTAAAGCAAGAATCCTTTTCCTTCTACTTAGAAGATACTACCAAAACTTATGAAAGGCTGATGAGAGTGATCATCAAAAAAAAAAAAAAAAAACACCATTTCTAAAAAAAAAAAAAAAAAACAGAGAATACAATTAAATAAGAAGCTGCAATACTTCAATGAAATATTATTACATGTTAAATTTAAACTGCACTTGACTGAACAACTATGAAGAAAATAAAGGGAAAAAGAAGCCCTGACAAGAAATTTCCATGCCTCAACGTCAAGCTTTCTGGTCACACTATAAGTGCATAATAAATATTAAAATTAAACAAAATATAAAATGTTGAATCTCTCTAGTCTCTCCAAAAGTTAATACACCAGTCGCAGGGTTCATGAAAGAACAATCTTTTTTAAAATGAGAACGAGTTACGCCTTGGCCTCTGTTCAGCAACATTTACTCTGATTGCCCTTCCATCCAAACTCTGAATACCAAGACCAAAATAATGATAAATCAGGCTCTATAATTCATCACTCAATAAATTGAACAATAAATGTTTATTGCTCATTGATTAATAAAATAAAGGGTGCTAGTTATGTTAATTATTAGGATTCATAAGTCATAATTATATGTCCTTTTGTCTTAGAGGAACTACAACATAGAAGTAGAACTATAAACGCTAACAAAGCTTGATTAACTTCACAAATGAAATCATCTTCTTAACGCATGCGCTTATCTTGGTTGAACCATTGGCCTTAAAATCTCGGGGGCCCTACGTTACAAAGCAGAGACTTCAAAATGTAAATGAAAACAAATCGTGGGAGTGAAAATAACCTGTCCATCAAGGGCAGCGATTGCGTCATTCAGTTCCGTCTCAGTAGACATCGTGACGAAGCCAAATCCTCGAGAGCGCCCCGATTCACGATCATAAACTACCCTAGCATTTACCACCTTTCCATGTTCACTGAAGACCTGCTCCAAACGGGCATTGTCTACTTGCCATGGCAGGTTACCAACATAGATTCTAAAAGAAGGTTCATTCAATTGTCTTTCGGGCCTTGACCCTCTAGGAGCAGCCTTGTTTACAGTCAAGAATCTACCATCTAAGTCCTGTCAGACAAACATATGGAACTCTTAAAAACACTGAAATATGAAGCACGTTAAGCCTTTAAAGTGAGCAAAACGAAATTAAAACAAGATAATCTGTGTTTTAACGATTAAACTCAAAACTAAAAAGGGTGACTAAACTTTCACTGGCAAGGGTAATGTTCTTTTCTTTAGTCAAAAAGTCCAGAGTCCTTCTAAATGGATTTGAACCCAAGATAAACCCAAGATATCTGAATTTACCACTCGCTACTAGGCGAGATGTATATGGGCTATAAAGTTTACTTCTTTGAACTGAATTCAAGTATACAACATGCATGAAACAAAGCCTTTTGCAAGTATAAATTAAGTTGTATACCACTTTTGAAGTCTAGTTATTCAATTGTGCCTCTTTGATGTGAAAAAGAGGCTTAAATTTTCTACAAAAGTGGTATGTTTGAATTCCAACTCTACATTCCTCTAGTTCACCCCCTTCGTAGTCCTAGTGTTATAAAAAAATGTAATTAAGAATTTGAACTACTTTTATCTTTATCAGAGAATAACAATATAAGATTATTAAAAAAAGAAAAGAAAAGGGGAAAAAAAAAAAAAAAACCTTACATATCGGTGGAACATCTCCACAGCTTTCTCAGCCTCTTCAACAGTACTCATGGTCACAAACCCAAACCCTCTACTCTGATCCGTTTCTCTATTGTAAATCACCTATTCATATAAAAACAACAACAAAAACAAAAATTCTAAATCACATAAACACAAACAAACATAGTTCGTTAAAAAACAAAAAAAAAAATTCCTTAAAATTATTTTACCTCAGCAATTTCAACAATCCCAGCCTGGTTGAAGAGCTGAGCAAGTTTCTCACTATCAACATCAAAGGGCAAATTACCCACATAAAGCTTGGCCTCCTCAGGAGGCTCAGGATAAAATTCTCCTTCTCCTTCTCCATCACCTTCTTCTTGAGTTTCCACCAAGACTTCTTCGCCAGAACTCTCGTTTCCCCAATTATCGCCTTCATCGGAAGAAGCGCGAGCTTCTAATTCTAAGCTGCCTTCTTCCTGTCCTGTGTCCTCCTCCTGAGCCCAGTCAGAGGTCTGAGCGACGAGTGGGATTAAGCGAAAAGACGAGGTCTTGTTGTTGAGTTTGAGAGAGAAGGACGACCATGAAGATGATGAGAGAGAGAGGGGATTGGGAAGGTGTGGGAATTTGAGTGTGGATTTTGAGAGAAATGGGTGTTGGGTATTGGGGGAGAAGAGGGCTGGTGCTGAGGCTAAGCAGCTCTCCGCCATTGATAATGCATTCGTTGCAGAAGGCATGGTGGTCACCGGTCAGAGAGAGAAGAAGAAGAAGGAGAAGAGAGGGAGGGAGAGAGAGAGAGAGAGAGAGAGGATAAGGAGCGAGAGAGAGAGAGAAGCGATGGTTCTTTTGTTGTGTTGGACGCGGGGTCACATAAGACCCTCCAAGGATTTGCAGGTCAAGATCACTTCGCAACAAAACATGGTTTTGCCGTCGCAAATTAAATAAGAGTTATTTGCATAAATAGTCCCTCAAAAATATATATTGTCCCTATTTGATCCATGATGTTTAGTTTTAGACGTCTAATTACCCTCAAATTTTTAAAATATACAGTTTTTGCCCCTCTATTAGTATAGCATCTATTTTCAGATAAAAGGTAGCACTGAAGATAAATGTTATGATTGTAAGAGAGATAAATTGATAAAAAAAAAATAAAAAACATATATATATATATAAGAACAAAAACTAAATATAAAATGAAAAACCAAATTGAGTTACCTAGTTAATTTTTTTTTTTTTTGGTTTAATAACATAGGTTTTTTTAGATCTGCTTTCTAAAATTAAACACACATATATATATGCACGCGTCTTTTCAAACTCAAGCCTCAACCTGCCCTATCTCATGTCATTTGACTAAGTGATTATTTGAATTTAATCTGCCATTCTTGTATGTTGTAATTGCTTTTTTTTTTAAAATTTAAGACATGAATTTGTGTTTTATTGCTTGGCTAAACCTGCAATCATGTGTTGATGTTGGTTTAAAATGAATCCTCAACCCTCCAAGTGGCTTAGACAGTTCTAATTAATGGCACTTTATCTTGATCACAGTACTCCTTTCAAGGAAGTTTGAGCCTCTATCTATTCTATGCAGATCTTGTTTGAAATTCTGAGTTCGGTAACAAAGAAATTTTCACTTTAGTTTGATGCTACACTTATCATGAAAACCATCCTTAAACTCCAAAGTTTTATGGCGTCTTCAAAACAAAGTGGAAGAAAAAACTCCGGAATGGAAATGGTGTAGCCCACTTTATTGCTAATTATGTGTTTTCTTTGTCAATTGGTTTAATTTGTTTGGATGTTATTCCTAAGTTTCTGGGACATCATGTAATTGCTGATATTATCAATATGAAATAAATTCGGTTTTCTCCTCAAAACAAAAAAAAAAAAAATTGGAAAAAAAAACTCCTGGCTGTTAACAAGTTCAAACCATTCTTCAATGTCATAAAGAAGATTGCAAAACCGAGTAGTTTTAGCTCCAAAAATGTTATTTTTTTAGATAATAGTACTTCTCTATTAATTTATTTGTATTGGCCATGAACTATAATCGGGCAGAGAAGATCTCGGTTTAGACAATGATGTCCATTTTTAATTTGTCCACATTTCATATCATTATGAAAGGAAGAAAACTCTATTTGTGTTCTAATAATAATACTGCATAATACATATTTTTAGTTTTTGTTCAGTGTACATTTTCAAGTGTTGAAGAAAGAACAAAGTAGAACACAGATGAACAAGGATACAAAGTGTTGTAAATGTAATATTTTGAACACAACATCAAGGCTTAACTGCCATCTTTGAAGGTCCGGAATTCAGTCACAAACAGGCTTTAAGTTTCTTTAAGCTAGAACCGCATAGAACGGGCCTGAAGGAGGAAGAATTCCCAGCAACCCCAAGGACCAGCTGAAAGGCAATTGATCTCCTTGAGCAGCATTTGCAGCTGGTAATCTCTTAATGAACTCAGGTTGTGTAAACCCTTCAGCGGATTGGAAGTACTGATTGACCAATTGCACCCGGCTGTACTCGGTTCCATCCCTCCATGCGGTTATGGCTTTTTCGTAAAACATTCGATTGCTGAAGCTCACTATGAAAACCCCTCCTGGCTTTAGCACCCTAAACACCTCTGCAAACACCTAATAGAAAATTTTAGTCAATAAAATTCACGTTTTCAAGTTTGATTCCCGTGTTCCAAAATGTGCAGCCCTTTTCCCCTACTTTGCTTTGCTTAAAATTCTGCGGCGCTTTTGTGCACGTGTGTTTTTGGACCAAAGGCTCTGAAGTGCATATGCATAAACATTCAGTGAACAAAATATGAAGCATTATGGAACAAGAAGTGTCTGTTCTATGCTATGCACAAAAAAAAAAGGTTGTTTGCCTACAACTGTCCATACAAGGCATGGGATATAATCTTCTATTGCTCAAAGACGTAGATTGTGGTTACAACTTAAAAACAATGCCATTCCCAAAGGAACTGTTTTATATTTTCTAAGCGTGTGTTTGATGATGGGATTGCACAAATAAATCCCATTCCAGACTTATCAATTCGATCCCTCGTTTATAGTGAGAAAAACAATCTCCAAACTATCTTCCCCACATTGGTGGAACTAATAATCCTATCAAGACCTCATTTAACCTTTTTTTTTTTTCCAAAAATTAATCCTATTACATAAATACTTTCCTTTTTTAAATCCAGTATCCTGAATCCTTAATTTAGTTGTGCAGGTAAATATAAGACAACTCAAGTTCAGATATAATGAGTGGCGGTGCGACATTTTTCGGAGTAAGCATATTTTTATTCTTAAATTTCATTCGTGACAGATAAATTAAAACTACACATGTGTCTAACTCAAATTTTTTTATTTTTATTTTTATTTTTATTTTTACCTATGTCTGTTCAATAAAAAAGTTATGCATAATTCCCCCGCAGCTTTATGCCTAGTACTTAAGACACATGCATATCTTTCTCTTAACTCAAACAAAGAAATCAAATATCTAACCTTCTCAGGCTGTTGAAGGTACTGCACACTAACAGTAAACAAAACCGCATCAAAACTGCAACTCGCCATCTCAAGCTTCTGATCCACATTCAGATCCTTCACAAAGAAGCAATCCAAACGTGGGTTCTTCGAAAGCTCCTCTGCATTGAGCCCATGGCCCACCACTCTCTTGTATTTAACCTCACCTGGCAAATGGCTAACCCAAGAACTCATCAAATCAAGAACTTCAAACTCAGGCCTCAGTCTCTCTCTGTAGAGCTCGGTCAACGTTGAAATGAAGCCCTCGTCAACGTGGGTGACGAACCGCGGGTAAGCGTAGAAGTCCCTGTCCGAATAAGGGTTCAGCTTTGTTCTCTCTTCTTGGGTCAAAACCAGGTGTTTGACTTTCCCTGCGGATGAAGATGATGATGATGATGATGATGATGATTGGTCGAATGGGTTGTTGTCGTTTGATGTACCGGTACTGCTCATCTTGACTTTTGATGGGAAAGAAGTTTTGGGTTTGGTGAATGTAGGAGATGAGATTGTTAACTTGGGGTTGAACATTTTTTTGTTACAATTATTTTGTTGGGTTTTGTGTGTGTGTTTTTTTTATTGTTATCGAGGTGTCGAGTTTTTCGGCTGTAGCTTGATGGGTACCTCGAACGTATTACCGCAGAGACTGTTCAGGGAGCCTCTACGTAGATTTATCTTCCGCGAGGAGAGCGCTTCTCCCAAGAGTCGAACCGTGTTACTCTTAAATAAGAGGGTCTTAGGCCCTATTCCAAGTATCAATCCAACCAATTAGCTGGATTGATATTTGGGGGATACCTTAAGACCCTTTTATTAAAAAAAAAAACGGATTTAACTCTTGAGTGACACACTCTTCACGCGGGAGGTAAATCCGCCTAGAGGCTCTATGAGTAGCCTCTCCGGTAATATGTTTGAGGTGCCTGCTAAGCTCTGGGCGAGAACTCAACACTTCAACAATTGTTATTCAAAATTTATGAATGATGAAGCTCTGGGAAATTCTCATTGGAGTCGTGGGAAGCTTGTATTGCGTGTGCTTAGAAATGCATATTTTGGAAGATGATAACGTGTTGATGGCTGTAAGCAAAGTTCAGTCTTTCAAAAGCTTCGGTTGATTTTTATTTGGGCCTAGAAATCAATTCTACACAATCTCTGTTAAACAGCCCACTACTTAGGCCCACAATAAGGGGCGGGGTCTTGCGATGATAGTGCTGTCGTGGACCCAATATCTGTAGTGCTCAAAGCTCTCGCGGGAAGAATAGGGAAAAGAAAATTACATGTTATGATATGCTTTTAAAAGATGTATTTATTTATGTCATATTTAAAAAAAATTATCATAATATTATTTATATTTTATGTTAAATTATATCACAAATAAATATATGTTGTATTTATAAAAAGTACATATTGAAAGATGGTATTTATAAAAATTTTCTCCGGGGAAAGGATAGAGGATTTTCCCATCCAAGGGCATACACATTTGTAAACTTTCTTAGAGGCGTTAAAGTTGCTCTTATTGTGTAAGTGAGAAGAATTCTAATAGGATATTAGAAAATCAAAAAGTAAATTAAAAGAGGGTAGATTTTCTAATATTGTTAGAGATATAGTTGATAGATAAGGGGCTCGACGGCCCAGTTAACAGCAAAAAGGACAACAAAAAGGGTAATTTACAAGCAAAAACGATCGTAAATGAGAAACGACAACCATGGTGTTTACGTTCTTCAAGGGAAAAAACGCAACGTAATGGCCGGGTGGAAGGGGATAGATGACGCTATGGGTGTATGTCTAGCAGGTGGAATGAAAAGAAGAAATGATGGGTAGGGCATGACTTGCAATGAAGGGGGGTGCTAAAGAAAGGAAAGATATTAATATTTTCGCAAAGTTGTTTGGTATAATACTAAGGAAGTTGTTATGCATTAGAAAGGAATAAAAGAAAAATACCGTATTTTTCTATTACATTACAACACTACCCTTCTTAAAATAAATTAACCACATTTTAATTTGAGAATTATTTATAATTAATTGGATAAATTAGTTTAAAAAATTTATTTCCAATAATTCTGGTATTTTTTGAGTTTCTCGTTCTTGGAGGCTTTTCAACATACAAAATTCGTAGCATGCCACATATATATAATCTAAAACGTATATGCATTGCCCAATCCACTCTAATTCTTCCACCCTCCAATCCACTCTATCAAACATACCCTTACATTTATGTCGTTGTTTATCAAGCACAAATCATGATCAAAGAGATGGCATTATCCCATGTCCATCATTTTGCCATCAATAATATCCATAAAACGACAACGACAACAAATTTCACTTAATTGAGCAGCAACAAACTGCGCCCGAGGTCCAAGAGATTATTATAAATTAAGAAGAGGGAAAATAACATGTTATGCTATCCTTTTTAAAGATGTGCTTGAAAAATTGTATCGTGTTACTATTTATAATACTTTGTTTATTAACATTTGTTAGCGATCTGGTTTAGACAAAAAATAGTTTCAAATATTATAACATTTAAGAACTTTACATTATAACATTTTTTTTACGTTACATTATAACTAGAAAGAACTTTATATCGTGGACAGTTTAAACTAATAAGTTCAAACCGATGTACCAAACATGGTATCAGTTTACCACATTTAAACATGTTTGTTATTTATAAAAAGTAACTTTCAAAAGATAACATTTATAAAAAGATAACATTTATAAAAATTCCCTTTGAGAAAATTAGGGGGAAATGGCATAAAATCCGACATGGTTATGGTCTAAATAATAAGACTAATAGGTTGTTTGACAATGTGGTTTGAATTAAAAATATTATAACATATGAGAAAAAAATTACTATTGAAAATACAGTTGAAGTCACAAATGGCAATTTGAATTGAGGTTCCAAACACAACAGAATTGTCATGGTTGTTTATTCAAGAGAGAGAGAGAGAGAGAGAGAAAACATGAAGATATTTGAGCAAACGAGAACAATGAAACACCCTAAACTGTTTTAAGGAAAAAAGAAACTGTTGTGTGTGATCTTGAAGGTCCAAGGCCCAAAGACAAGACCGAAGAAAAACTCAACTTGGCCCATTAATCTTAAAAACGATTAAGGATCAAGACAATCAAATGATCTTGCCACTCTCGGAGGAGGTTGAGCTTAAAGGAATTTTGTGTCCTTCGCCCATCATTATGCCCATTATTCCAAAAACAACAAACAAAAATGAATAAGACCAACGGTCGAGTCGAGGTAGTGCATATGAATTTAAAGCTACTAACATGAGACTCGACACATACTCTATGCATGCAAAGACACTGCACCCAAAAGGAATGGGCTAGCACAGAATATGAAGATTCTCTTCCTATTTACAATATACTAATCACTATTATTTTAATGATAATACGCTGCTGTACAAAAGAGGAGATAGAGGAAGAGCAAGGGGATCTTCCTCTCTGGTCCCATCTCTATCATTTCAAATCTTTCATTTCTTCGAGTCTTAGAGTATATTGTATGAACTTCCCAAAAAAAAAAAAGTACAGTAGATATAGCTTACTCAGAAGTAAACCACTATAAAATCCACATCTTCAGTAATTTTCTTTTGCACCTTTTTTGTTATATTTATTTGTAGGAACCATAAGTGATTTGTGAGGATTATTGTTGATCATTTTCCACCATCAACAAAAACCAATGATTATAAACTCCACACTTAACAGTTTTAACCCCAAGAGAATTAACATTAGGAAGAAAAAGAAAAGGATATCATAAAGCCACGAGGCCATTGGTCCCCTCCCCCCACATATTTCTAGTCTCAATACTCAAATTTATAAGATAATAAACAAAATGTGGAAACAAAACCAATCAATTTATGTCTCGATCATCATCAAATTAAATTCTTCTTTTTCCCCACCTTTTTTTTTGGCCAAAGCAAAGGCAAGTCAGCCGGTTTAAATTTATGCTTCTATTGTATGATTCTAGCTAACCATGTTGGGAGATGAAATTTATAGGGTGTTTGGCATGGTGGTTAGAACTATTGGTTAGAATTGTAAATACTGTAGTATGTGAAAGCTTTATACTGTAGCAATTTTTTTTTTTCCTTTTAATGTAACATGTAAGGGCTTTATATTATTCCTAACTAAAAAATTAGTTAGAATCAACTTTGTCAAACAAGCTTGCTTTATGTAAAGTAAACACTAAAGCCTAAACGCAAGACAAGAATAATTATAGCTTGTCATCTCAAACGTGCAATGGAACTCTATAATTGCATGAAGAAAGGTGATCTTTTTCTCAATGGGTGTCCTAAAATGATGAAACTTCTTTTATTCAAATCATTTAGACTATGGTTGAAGGAAACCATAGCTTTGGTCTAGTAAGCATTGGTGAGTACCTTATATATGTTGCATAGGCAAGAAAATAGTACTTTCAAAGCTCAAGATTTTTTTTCCTTAAAAAAAAAATAGTTGGCATGTAAATTTGTTTAAACCAAAAAAAAAAATATGAATGTGACTTTGTTCAACGTATATAGAACCTGACACTTGTGCAAATTACCTTGTAAAAGCATATATGGCACGTATTTTGAGTTGGAGAAAAAAAAAAAAGCAACATTTTGTAACATATGTACTTCTTTTCTTTACCGAATAGAATTGGAGAAACTAAAGGAAGGAAAAAAAAAAAAAAAAAGCCAAAGGATACAAACAAGGATCTATCTCGTATAAGGATCACTAGTTCAATGGGATCAATGGAGTTAGGGTTTGTCTATCATATTGTCTACCTATTACTTCACTAGGAAAATAAATTAAGGGGGGCAGAAAAGTTTGACCCCATAATTAATTGGCTAGTGTTTTCCGCCATCTTTTTTTTTTTTTTTTCGTATCTTACATAAGCAAACAATTAAAATAGTACACTAATAAGAGCTACAATTTCAAACAAGCCAAATAGAAATGCATAAATAAATATTATCTAAATTATAGGGCCCTATAAGCCATGATTACAATATTTTCAATTGATATCCAGCTAATGGGGTTTCCAAATGCCAACCAACCCAAAACCAATTGATTTGTCATTGTTAGGAGGGTCCCAAAATTGCAATTGCACGTGCAACCTACAGACTTGCAAAAAGGACAAACAAAGTAAGCCATCTTCCAAACTCCCCCTCTTTTTTACTTCCAAATGAGAAGATTAGTGGTATCTTCACGTCTTTATACCCCTTTTTTTTCCTTCCAAACAAGAAGATTAGTGATATATTCACGCCTTCGTAATTTCTGAATTTATTTACACCACAAGTGGAATGACAAAAATCTAGCCACAAAACTCTTGTGTATGATGCAAGCAAGACTCAAAACTTTGACCCGTTAGTTGATGAAGTCTTCAAGTAAGACCTACTTGCCATCATGTCACCACCATCAGTGGTATCATCTTTTCTTTCCTTTTCACTTGCCTCCCCTATATCCTATTTTTTACTTAAAAAGGCACTCATATTACACACTGCCCTCTTCCTTTAAAGGTCACACCAACAAGAGCCGAAAAATGAGTTATCATCATGCAAAGTAAAATTGCCCACAATCGTGGTCGGGTTTCTATTGCAAACATCCACATCAAGCCCACGTAAAAAACATTTCTCGAATATTTTAAAATCTAATTTGTTTTTTTATGTGCCCTTTCAAAAGTTGAGGATGCTCAAGGGGGTTTGTTCCCTCTTTGCCGTCTCTTTAGGAGACCTATGATCATTATATTTGTATGAAAACATCTGCAGGCTTGAACTGCTAGACTCTGACTATAGTTTTTTGCGGCAAATTAAAGGGCACATACAGATTGTACATTTTGTGAGACAAAGAGGCCCTCCTAGTTCTTGGAGCTAAGTGTAGAGTATAAGAATATATTAATAATGTTTGAGTCATTGAAGGCAAATAACAAACTACTAATTAATTACGATTTTTGGGCTAAGGTGATCCGAGTCCCTAAGCTAGTAATGTCTTAACGAGGGTATCAAAGTAAATAACAAAATATTAATATTAGTGATTAACTCTACCAAATTAGGTTTCCAAACATTGCACAACTTGTTCACTAAAATAACAATAAAAGCAGAAATAAAGACTTAAGATTCTTTTGTGAAATATAATTATAATTGTAGTTTTTATTTTGTATTTCGTGCATGTTGCAAAAATTGTGATTCTTTTTAATAGGGGAAGCAAAGAAAGTAAGAAGGAATAGAAAATAGGTGAAAATTACAGAAATGGGTTTTCTAGAAGGAAAAAAATGATAAAAAGTAAGCTCGAGACTTCAAATTCTTATCTTGCTATCATATATTGTTATTTTAGCTTTTATCGTGTTTTTGGTTAATGAAAAGAAAAGTATTACACTCCGTGTTCATTTAATACTATACGTCTTAGTCAACACCAACCAAATTTGATACAGGATTTTACAAAAAATAAAAAATAAAAAAATAAAAAAGAAAGAAAAAAGAGTCAAAATCACTGGCAAATCGCACATCTTGTTGTGCCATTTTGTTGGTCAATATATTTAAAATTATAATTTATGCTAATTACGTAGATCATACTAAAAATAATATATTTAATATTATAATTTTATGCAAATTAGGCAGATCGTACTAAAAATATTACTATTGATTAGTGGACTAACGTGTGAACAATTATATTGTTATTAGTGGACTAACATGTGAACAATTATATTGTTAGAAAAATTATCATAGAATAACAAACACAAATAATATTATTAATAAAACATAAATAACAACAGTAATATTATAATATTGTAAAAAGAATAACAACAAATTTTAATATAAAGTTTGAAAACTATAAAATCAAAAATATTACAGATATGAAGTGTAATAGTAAAAAATCAACAATATTATACCCGTGTGGATACAAAGACTTTTGAAAGTAGAGAAGACTTTGTATTTCTGTGTATTGAAAAGCTGAATAAGAGTCTATTAGATAGCGTTCGGAGGAGACGATGGCTTAATTCTCTTTCCGATATGGGACAAGAGAATTTTCTATTTTAGCTTAGAAATTTTATTCACGCATTCACTATTTTGAACATATGAATATACCATTTTGATCTCTACATAGAAGAAAATAAGTTTCCACATTGACCTGTCACTAACACGTAGTAGGTCCTACTCAAATTAAGCCTAAATATGGTGCTTCAACTTACTTTTTCTAAACCATTTTCCAACAATTTCCTACATGAATGAAAATTGATGAAGGTAGCATGACAAACAACAAAGTTTGACCCTCTGGTGATAGAGTTCAATGATTGGATCCTTCATAGGATATGTAGATGTCACGTTTTAAATCTTCTTTTGTGAAAATATATTTACTTTACTAGCTGATCATTAGACGGTATGTCTTTGAACTGTTTTGCTATTTGTGTAAATGATGATATATCTCATACAAGAATCTTTCCTAACACAACTTAGTTCTCACTGTTACGTTCATTTCAATCATGAACATCTTCCTAGTTCTACAAGAGTCTCTAAAGAATTGAGCTTAAACAGCCCATTATGATTGAAATGAATATAATAATGAGAACTAAATTGTATCAAGAAAGATTTCAGTGTGAGGTATATCATTGTTTATACAAATAACGGAACAGTTTAAAGACATCGTGTCTACTGATCAGTCAGTGAAGTAAATATATTTTCACAAGAGAAGGTTTGAAGGGTAACACCTACCTATCTTATATGGGGTCTGACCGTTGAATCCTATCATTAGGGTCAAACTTTGTTTTTTGTCTTGCTACCTCCGTCAATTTTTATTTATGTGGGAGATTGTTGGAAAATGGCTTAAAGAAAGCATGTTGAAGTATGATTTTTGGGCTCAATTTTAAGTAGGATCTACTATGCGTTAGTGATTAACCAAGGTAGAAATTTATTCCCCTCTGCGTGGAGATCGAAATGGTATATTCATATGCTAAAAATGGTGAATGAGTGAAGCTAAAAATAGTGAATGGATGAATGAGAAATTGACACCCAAAATGCACATGTGTACATGTGAAATTGCAAAGCTAAAATAGAAATTTCTCTTGCCCCACATTGGAAAAAGAGTGAAGCCATGGTCTCGCTTGAACCGGATCCTCATTTCCCCTTTCAAAATACATAGAAATACAGAGTTTTCTTTACTTTCAAAAATTCTTTAGGGTTTTTAGGTTTCAATGTGGTAGAATTCTGGCAAATTCAATTCGCAGAATAGTTTTGACATGCGCTATCTACTTTATATTCTCTTTATAGTATTGTGATATTGTTGTTGTTATTTCTGTTTTATTAGTAAAATTATTCCCGTTTCTATTTATTATTCTATTACTATTTTCTATTATTCTATTAATATTTTTCTAACATATTATTATTATTATTTTAGAATATATATATATATATATATATGAAGTTTGAACGTGTATATATATCTATATATTTGAGAAAGCAACTACATGGTTCTTTATCCGCACTCGTGTAGAGATTGTGTGACAAACAAAATGAGAGATATTTCAAACACCATGTTTGAACCCTTTATAACTACAGTAATATTGACCTTTCTCTTAGGCCTATCTTTTGCCTCTCTAGTTCTAATAAAACTCTTTGCCAAACAAGAGCCTCAATGTGATCAAAACATACCTCATGGTAGCATGGGATGGCTGCCTTTTCTTGGTGAGACTATTGCCTTCCTCAAGCCTCACACATCAAACTCCTTGGGAAGCTTCCTTCAAAACCGTTGCTTTAGGTGATTAATTAATTTTGTTAATTAAAGTTTTGCTCTTCAGTATTTTTCTTATAAATTTGTTCCAAGTACTATAGCTATTTCATAACAACATTTTTTAGCCATGTTTGCAAATCGAATTAATTAAAGTGTGATGTGATTAATTAATTATTTACTTTATTTTGTGGGCGATATGTTTTAGGTACGGAAAGGTGTTCAAATCTCATCTTTTTGGTTCACCGGCAATAGTTTCGTGTGATCTTGAGCTCAACATGTTCATTCTTCAGAACGACGATAACCTATTCCAAACAAGCTACCCAAAGGCCATCCATGGAATTCTTGGCAAGTATTCTTTGCTTCTCGTGTCCGGAGATCTTCATAAGAAGCTGCGGAACGTTATCGTCGGCTTCATCAGCTCATCCAAGTCCAAATCCAACTTCCTTGACTGTGTGGAGAAGTTGTTGATATCCATGTTTGAATCATGGAATGACCGTAGACAAGTTGCCTTTTTCAAAGAAGCTAAAACAGTGAGAGAATAACTGATATCAAAGATACAGTTGCCACTTTAATTTTTTATTATCAGTAATTAAAGATTATTTATTTTGTTTTATATTAATTGTTTAATTGTTAAAACAATTTTGTAACTCAACTCATGCAGTTCACACTTGGCCTTATGGTGAAGCATCTTTTGCACATTGAACCCGGTGAGCCACAAGCTTCACAGATTCTAGAAGACTTCGAAACATACATGAAAGGATTTGTATCTCTTCCCATCTATATCCCCGGGACTTCATATTTCAAGGCAGTAAAGGTACACTTAAATAATTCTAGCTATATATATAGTTATCTAATTAAAGTTATGAAGTTCATTTATCACCAGTGCCCTCTAAAAGTGGTATTCGTCCAAAAACAGTTGTCTTGATGAATATATTGCGTGGGTTCAAAAAAACGAACAGATCCATTTGTTTCATAGATTTGAATTATAGTTCGAATCATCTTGTTAAAATATTTTCTTTCATAAAAATTTTAATTTTTATTCAAACCTGCCAACGAAGCAGACTATATCATTTTTCGCTAATTTCATGATATTGATCAGGCTAGAGAAAGACTTGCTTCCACAGTGAAAGAGATTATGCAAGAAAGGGCAGTACTGAGAGGACAAGTGGGGTTCACCGATGATCATGATGGTAGTGATGATCGAGGAGAAGAAGAAGAAGAGGAAGAAGAAGAAGAAGAAGAGTTTTTGGATGTGATATTGGAGAAGCAGGATCTAAGTGAGGATGAGAAAATGAGCATTGTATTGGACATCTTGCTAGGAGGCTATGAGACAACCGCAACACTAATGGCCTTAATTGTCTACTTTATTGCCCATGCACCTCATGTATTTCAAACATTAAAGGTGCATGCCATGCCGCCTTAATTTTTTTTTTTATCTCTCTTCCTTCTTAAAAGTAAGCGTGTGTGTATATATATATATGTTTGTGTGTGTGTGTATAAACATATATATATATATATATATATCATATCAATATATATTTAGTTTATTTGTTTGTGTGTCTACATATATGAAGGAAGAACACCAAGCAATAAGGGAAAACAAAAAGGGCAAGGAACCATTGAACTGGGAAGATTACAAGAAAATGGAGTTCACCTACCATGTAAGATAATTGCTAGCAAAAGTAGATCTAGTTCTTAAATATTTTTTTAAAAATAATAATAATAATAAAATAAATTGTAAAAGTTTGTTTTGACGATTATTGAGTTTATGTTGGACTATTGGATGATCATTACTGCAATAATCAGGTGACATGCGAGGCCATGAGGTGCGGGAATGTTGTCAAGTTTGTGCACAGGAAAGCTCTTCAAGACGTGAAATTTAAAGGTATCAATATATGTATGTATGCGCACATATGTACATACATATGTGTGTGTGTGTGTGTATATATATATATATATATAGTAATTGTTGATTGTCCCTCATGGTACATGATCATCTTTTTTTAAAAAAAAATTATACATGATGATCTTGATGTACGTTTTTTTTTTTTTTTTGGGAAAATTTTCAGAGATTTTCATACCCTCGGGATGGAAAGTTCTTCCAATATTTACCGGTGTACATTTTGACCAATCTCTTCATGAGAAGCCCCTCGACTTTAATCCTTGGAGATGGACCGTATGTACCTTTTTCTCCCAATATCAAATATATGTGTGTTTTTGATAAATGTGTGTGTATATATATAACTAATCCTATTTCACTTTTTTTTTTTAACTTATACCGTAAAATTTTCATGCATGAGTCTATTAATTTTTAGCTAGCCAGTTGAGAGAGCGAGAGCGAAATAATATATATATATATATATATATATTAATTACCTGCACGTTAGGCATATGAAATGTTGTGTATATATCTTTGTTTTGTTTAATCATTCAATTCTTACGTTGGCTGCTAATTGAGACAGGACAAAGAAATGCGAAAGAAAGCGACACCATTTGGTGGTGGACCAAGGCTTTGTCCAGGAGCCGATCTAGCTAAAGTAGTAATTGGGTTCTTCCTTCATCATCTTGTCCTTAATTATAGGTAAAGTAATTACATTTAATAAACTATAAACGTAACTTAATCAAGTACTAGTACCCCTTAAGATGTCTAGTACCATTTGCTTGCTTGCATGGATTACAGATTTCACCCAACGAGGGTTGATTTTGGTGAGCCCTTTGCAACCCACTAAGGAACCTTACATTAATTGGGTTTACCACTAAGGAACCTTACATTAATTGGGTTTGTCTTTATTTTAATTATCCACATTTCAACCCAGATATTTATTACATGAGTGTTTCTGTAGCTATGTGGCTTTTTTTGAGCTAAAACACTAGTGTATACTGATTCCTAAATAGAACTAGCCAATAGGCAAAATCAACGCCAGGATACAGGAAGACATGATATGTTGTATCGTGTTTGTTTTGATAAAAATTAATAAGGACAATAGATCTTAATTTCGGTTTAGATTTTATCATTTGTGTAGAGTAATACATTTTTTGTTTTAAAATCTTTGTGGTTGAAAGCTGAATTTCTTCATTTTATGTGTTTTTTTTATTAATAAATTAAAGTGGTACTTGATATGTAACTGAGCTATATAATAGTTGACCATTAGATTTGAAATCTTATCTGATATGATTACTTTATTTATATAAAGATAAAAGGAGTAGACAACATTAGTATATTTTCATAAATATACGTTCTAAGTTTTCTTTGTAAGTGAAGCCCAATTTTGCCCTTGTCTTCTAATACGCATTATAGGTGGAAGGTAAACGCAGATGAATTGCCTCTTGCTTACCCATATGTGGAATTCCAAAGAGGTTTGATGTTGGAGATTGAGCGAGCTCAAGAATCTGAGAAAAAAATGATTAATTCAATTATCTCAAGGCCAACAATACAAGTGCTAAAGTCAAAACTTGAATGAAGTACACCATGGGCATGGGCATGGCATTTTACCAAGGTTATTTGAGTAAATTTGCCCAATTCTCAACTCTCAAGTACTGAGCCCTGAGGAGTCGAGGACTTTACGAAAACCAGCTGATTATTCCCAATTTGAAGTCTTTTCTTGTACTTGACTAGCCATTCTAATATTATACCATATGGCACTACATTATATATTGTAGTGTATAATAAAGTACATGTTATAAAAACTAAGAAAATATAATAAGAAAGTAATAATATTGAAAGAGAAATTTTAGAGAAATAAACTAAAAAGATAAACTCTTATTAATTTTTTGATTCAAGTGTCTTGAAATGAATTATAGAGTGGCTATTTATAGGAAAAATTTAGCCACTTTAATAGTAAACAACCACCATTTCTATAGTATAGTCTCATTGCTACAATGTCGCCATCATTTGTACAGTGTAACCACTATTGCTACAGTAACTGACTAATTTAGTGATCGTGTTCACATTGTATATTTTAGCTCTCGATGAACAGACATAATTGACATTTCACATCATTCCTCTTTAGATGTCCACCATTTACGATGCCTAATGAAAACATTAGCTAGGAAAAGCCCATTGGGATAAAAACTAGAGGTGGCAATTTGTGTCGGTGTGTCGTGTTCGTGCCAACACGTTTATAACACGACACGATTAAACTCAACACGTACACAACACGATTAATAAACGTGTTTAAAATACAAACACAAACACAACACGCCTATAATACGACATGATTATTACACAACTAAAAAAATTAATATTTAATTTTTTACTATAAATTGTTTTTATACAATTAAGAAAACTAATATTTAATTTTTTTATATAATTTTTTTTAAACCTAAATAATCTAAACAGCTTCAAATAATATATATTAATGTAATTAATCTAACATCAAGAAGATAAATAACAGCATCTTAATTTTTTTTCTAATTTTTAAATTGTTAAATACTTTTAAATGTGTATCCATTTTCCTCTCTCATCAGAGAAGCATGGGCAAATTGCTTGCAATTTGTTTGCAATGCGACTTCATGGGCATCCAATGCGGAAGACAGGGGCTTAAGGTATTTATCATAGAAAGATTGAGAGACAGCTTCATGTACTTTTCATGTGGGACTTTTAGTTTCCAAAGCAAAAAAGTAATATAAATATAATAGAAGCTACTATTAATTACTCAAAGGAGAGGCGTGCATAATAACTCCTAAGGATGCAAGTTCGAACTTTGATGGATGCAAAGTTCATAATTTTTTTTTTAT
>CAMOHE010055419.1:161171-191986 GCA_946598075.1 Artocarpus hirsutus
GCGCTGCTTGTTCCTGGAGTGTTTTCTTCAGTGTCTCCATTTCTGCCACAAGTGTCTCCATACGTCGGTCTTGGATTGTCTCTTCAATCTCTTCCACCGCAGTTTCCAATGAGTGCTGGTTGTCCATGTTGTCTGCCATTTGAGTCCGAGTCTCTAGATCTTGGTGTTGATGACTTGATGGCCCCACGGTGGGTGCCAAACTGTGGATGGATTTTCCTACAGATATTTCTGAATCAAGCAATTAGGAATTTTAGGCATTCAAATCACCGTTAGATGGACCTGTCGACTCGGGTATGCACGCGAAATTAGAATTAAACGTAGGAAAATAATAAAGCAGAAATAAAGAATACGCTAAATTTATAGTGGTTCACTCTGTTAATGAAGAGCTACGTCCACTGCAGTTCACTATCTGGTGGTGTGTGTACAAATAGCAGTATTACAAAGAAAACAAGATGAAGATAAACAGGTAAGAGTTGCCTTTTTCTGTCTCTCTTTCTGTCTATATTTCTGTTTATGTTTCTATATATCTTTCTGTCTATCCCCCTTTTGTAGCCACCTCTCCGCCATATATATACTGTGGAGTTGAAACGTGGTCTTTAACCGTCAGATGGAGTGGAGTAGTGCTTCGCAGGTAACCGTGATACTGGGATACATGTCGGTAGATGATTTGCTGCAGAATCCACTACTTCCTCATATTCCGGTCCTGTACTCAACGCGTGCTAAACGTTGGAACGTGCTATCCGTCGAACCGATACGAATGATCCAGTCGATCGGTTCGTCAAATGATCTGGACGAGCGGTACTCTGAATGAATCGATAGTCGGTTTGGGAAGACATTAACACTCGAATCGAATAATCGATTCGATCGTTCGACTCGTTCGATAAGCTCGATCATTTTGTTGGGCCGCCAGGGCCCACGGTCAATTTGGGCCTATCCGAATTGTACCCCAACATTTATTATAATCAATTTCTTAATTTATTGTCATTAACTTTATGCTAGGGCATTTAAATATTATTTTTGGACAAAAAACAATGAGTTATAGTTAGAAAAAAGGACAGCTTTTGGGACCTTTTTACAAAAAAAATACATTTTTGAGACCTAAGAAGCCAAAAAAAAAAAAGAAACTCAAAATATGGATATCAGTTATGTTATTTAATAGTAAAAATAAGAAAGAAACCAACGGTACTAACAAATTAAGAGTTTGGAGACCTAAGTATCCAAATTCTTAAAATAGAAATTAAGATGTCAAGAGATTAAGAGTTTGAAGTGTCCAAAAGTCTTAAAATGGGAACTCAAGTGTCAAATATTACAAAGTTTAAATCCTTAAATTTTATCAAACACCATGTTTGAATTTTTTCCCTCTTTTTTATTGTTATTAGTACTAGGCTTAGTTTCGGCTCGACTCCTTAAATTTTTTCACCAAATATGAAACATGAAAACTTATTGCCCGGTGGTACCATGAGAAGGCCCTTGTTAGGGGAGACTCTTGACTTCCTCAAGCCTCATAATTCAGACTCCAAGGAAAATTTCTGCAACAACATTTTCTTAGATAATTTCATCGCATTTTTACCTTCTTTTTTTGGGAATTGTTTAAAAAAAAGTATTTTCACATGTCAATTTATTCACAATTTATTTTAATGTTATATGAAACCCTTTTTTATGGCTTGTACGTACTTAATTATTCTTGGGTCAATTTCATCTTAACCTTAAAAATAAGAAATAGAGATCGTTTCACTTTACCGCCTACAACATAAAATGATTCAAAAACTACCCCTAAGCTTATTATAAATTACAATTTCGGTACTTTTGTCCGTGAAACGTCAACTTTTCTTACAGTTTTAATTACATCAATTTGTAACCATTTTAATTATATGTGAGTCATGTGATTACTTGCAAAAGGTTAATATAGTAAATTTAAACAACATAGCCTTTAAAATTTTAAAAAATTATGTAAATTTTTCCTCACACTAGCCCAAAGTGCAGTGTTGCGTTGTCTTTTGCAACCTTTGCACCGTCATCGCCCTCTTTTTATATTATCTTTTATCAAGTAGTCACGCCACAATGACAAAAGTACAGAAGTTGTAACTAACTGTAAGCTCATGGGGTAGTTTAGTATCATTTTGAGTTATACCGAACAAAAGGAGACAGCTACTATTATATTATTCGAGGATAATTTTGAAATCAAGCCTAATTTTCATTTTTCTTTTAATTTTAGTAATAAAGGAGCTTTACAATAAGGGAACAATATTAATTAATTTGCAGGTTTGGAAGGGTATTCAAGTTGCATATTTTTTGTTCACCAACCATAGTTTCTTGTGATCTCGAGCTCAACATGTTTATTCTTCAGAATCAAGAGAAGCTCTTCCAACCAAGCTACCCCAAAGCCATGCATGATATTCTTGGGGACAACTCTCTTTTGTTCGCGTCCCAAGATCTTCGCACAAACCTAAGAGAGGTTGTTGGCGGCTTCATCAACTTGTCAAAGTCAACGCTAAAATTCTTGCACTGCCTAGAAAATCTGTCAATCTCTATGATTAAATCATGGACTGGCCGTCATGAAGTCCCTTTCTTTTCAGAAGCCAAAACAGTAAGATCACCTACCGTTCTTTTCATATGTACACATGCACGACTCTCTCACTCTCCCTGAAATAGTTTTTGGGTGACTAATAAATTTTTATTTGCTACGCCAATTCAACATCAATAGACGTTAACGATGTGCAACATAGTTTAAGGATGACTATAAATTTCTTGATGTTGCGCTTGATTGAACATCGAGGTTACGTATATTTTTCCCTTTCACATGTTTTGTTGAATGGCATTCTTAGGGAGGGATTGTAGAAAAGCCCATATAAAATATATAAGAAACACAGTTATTATATTTATTAATCTCACGTAATTCACAACAACAAAGCAGAACTTTTCTAAGGTTCAAGTATTATGTCCATGTATATATATGCATATACCTTGTATTTATGCGTTTAAAAATGTAGAAACACAATAGTTCTGTCTATGAAAGATTGGTAATAAAGTAGTGAAGCACTAATTTGTATTAATTGATGATATATATTGGCACAGTTTACACTCAGTGTTATGGTGAGTCAACTTTTGAGTCTTAAAAGACTTCCAAACATAAATGAACGACAACATTGTTATATTTTCATAAACATATGTACTAAATTTTTCTTTGTAAAGCTCAATTTTGCCTTTGTCTTCTAATGCACTATAGGTGGAAGATAAAAGCACATGATTTTCCTCTTGCTTACTCATATGTGGAATTCCGAAGAGGTTTGATGTTGGAGATTGAGCGAGCTCAAAAAACAATTTGAGATTAAAACAAGGAAAAAAAATGATTAATTCAATGATATCAAGGCCAACAGAACAAGTGCTAAGGTCAAAATTTGAATGATGTACATACATGCACGACCATTGGCATGGCATTTACCAACGGTATATATGAACCATTGTTAAAACCACATTTTTCAAATGAACCAAAAACTTACACATATATTTTGACAAAATATTTTAAACATTTTTAAAATATCTTAATACAAACAAAAGATTTTATATTTTAAAAAAAGTTTTGTTAGTCGCTCGTAATATTCTCCCATAAAAAATAATTTTTCTTCGAAGAAATTCACAAACTAATTGAAGATATTTTTGTTTTATTTTAGATTGTTTTTATATTTGTCCTCGAACTAAATCATTTACTTCATTTTGCCCCCTTCCGACATTTAAAACATATTATTTATTCTCCTCAAACTTTGTTCGATAGCAAGTAACTTTTTCCGTCCAACTTTGTAAGGTTTTAGACAATTTTTTTTGTAAACTTCTTTTGGATTTTTCACCCAAACTATGTCATTTATGTTATTTTGCCCAAACTTTCAAAATATTTTGCAATGTCCTCTTAAACTTTTTACAAAAAGAGTTAAAAAAAAAGTAGCGTTTTTTACAGTAGACCATTGAGACCCCAAAATAACAGAGCTTAAGAAGGAAAAAAAAATCCCACAAAATTCCTTCAAAATTGAACTCTTAAAGTTTTTGAAAAAATTATTGCAAAAGATTTTGTGAGGTGTTTGTAAAATTCTCTCCTCTTGAACTTTCAAAGAAAAACAAATCCCTTCCCTTGAATTGTTCTATGTATATATCATTGAATGGCACATTGCAAAAAGTACTCATGCAAGTTGTAAATATATGAATTGCCTTAACATGGAGGTCTCGTAAAATTGAAAAAAAAAACAAATTAATTTATTAAGCCAAACAGAATTAGTCAGGAGGAGATTACTTGCTAACGAAACAAAATTTATGGGGAGAATAGTCTCACATTTTGAAAGTTAAATAGCAAAATAACATAAGTGGCATAGTTTAAAAGGAAAATATGTAAAAAAGAAAAAAAAAAGAAAAAAGAAAAAAAAGGTCAAAAAACTAATGGAGTTTGATGGAAATATGTTATAGGTAACTTGCTAATAAAACAAAAGTTTGAGAAGACTAAATGGTACATTTTAAAAGTCGAAAGACAAGGTGATATAAGTGACGTAGTTTGGGGGCCAAATATAAATAATCATTTATTTTTTCTTTCATAAATATATTGGGGCTGTTTTGTATTGTTTTAGGTAAAAATGTTTTTATTTTGAAAAATGAGAATTTTTTTTAGAATTATACTGAAAGTGTTTTTAATTTTTTTGTCTCGAAAAATGTGTGAAAATATTCTCAAAAATTTTGAGAACAAATATAAACGAGGCCATTTTTTAATTTCAAAAAATGCTTATCTATTATTCAAAATATTAAGATTTGAGGGAGGAAAAAAAGAAACCAAGAGGTATGTTTATTTAATCAACTTTCAGAGATATATTTTTTTAAGAAATGAAAATTTTCTGGAATTCTTCTAAAAATTGCATTTGACCACTTAACTTTCAAAAATTATGTCTTGATCCCTGAAATTTCTTAAATTTGCAAAAGTGATCCACACTGACATCTAAACTTCTATCTCACGTCACGTGCCTTGCATTTGATCGCTTTGCCCTCTTCGTTTTGCCCTTTATCCTTTCCTCTCTCTCCTTTCTTCTTCCCCAAGCCGAACGCACACACTCTTTCTCTCTCTCTTCACGGAAGCACAATCGAATTGAAGCTTTCTTTCCTTGGCTTCACGAGCTTTCCACCGAGTACAAGGCCAATTTCTGCAGCCAAGCTTTTTGGAGCAAGGAGCTATTTTAGAGATCTGAGGTAGGGTTTTCTCTATTGAATGATCTTAATCCACAGTTTCCCTATTGAATCGGTGTTTTCTTCTCGATTTCATTTCTAAGTGTGATGAATTCTCTTTTTTCAGTTTGGTTTTACAACGGAAAAAAGAAACCCTAAATTCCCAAAATTTTGAGCACTTATCCCGAAATTTTGAGCTCTTAAATACGAGCTCGTTGTGTATTTTCGTGATTTTCTTCTTAGTTCTGAAATCTGATGCAATGTTGTTCTATCATCTTGGTTTTGCACGAGCTATAGAATCCACCTACTTGCGGTCCTAAAAGTCTGAGTTGGATTTTAGTAATCCAATTGGTCACTGATTTGGGTTCTCGGCATGCGAATACTGGTTCATGTTTCTATGATATTCATCTTAAAAATAATACTGCAAAGATGAGGAATCGAGCTGAGGTCTAATTCATAGGATTTATTGTTGAAAAAACCTAATTACTATGATTAATTTCAATATTTTGAGACGTTTATGGATAATTAGTCAAATGTTTTCAAATAATATGGGGCCTTGGGCAATTGCTTTAATTACTTTACCCTTAAGCCTGCATTGAATTAGGGAAGAAGTGAAATCCTATATCTTGATTTATTTGGGATTTTGGTGCTTGGGCTATCTTAAGGATTTTGATGGCTGTTTATTCTTAATGTTGTTTTTGTGTTGGGTCTGATGTTGATTTTGGTGTTCTCTATATTTCAGTTTTGTTTGAAATTCAAATATGTCTAAGTCGGCTATAGAGGTTCCTCCCAGGTGTGGGTTCAGCTTCGATCTTTGCAGAAGAAATGCTATGCTTTCGGAGAAGGGCGTTAAAGCCCCCTCTTATAGGAAGACGGGTACTACTATTGTGGGTTTGGTTTTTCAGGTACACAAGTTTCTCCTTGCTTCTCATTGTTGTTGTATGCAAATTTGTTTGATTTTGTACTTGAATTTCACTTCAAAATAGTGCTGAAATTTTGACACTTTGTAAGTTGAATTCTGTCTTTTTGGCATACCAGTGGGAGTTAATTACAGATTAGCCAGTTTGTTTTCAGATTCACGAATTGAATTTACATGAAACTATAATTTAGCTCATCAGCTATTGATGCCAAGAATTTTAGGATAAGTTTTGAATTGATTGCTTAGAGTATGTGGGAGATATGGGAAGAGAGGTTCTGAAATTTTAGCGTATTTTTGGAGCATTTGTCAACACTATGGCTGAATTCAAATTTAGAGATTTTACTTGGAAGTGATGTTATAGATGCTATCATCAATGCATATCAGTCAGAGCATGGGAACTAATATGTTACCAAGGGGATTACCAGTTCCATAATAGGGGACTCTTTGTGCTTGAACTTGTATATAATTGTGTTATAATATTCTTAATTGGTAATGTCGTGGTGAAACATGCTTTTTGCGTCTATGCAATTATATCTTATTACACCTTGATTTTCATGAATGAAGATTTGACATTATGGGCTTACAATTTTATGTTTGCGTTTGTTTCCCAGGATGGCGTCATTCTTGGAGCAGATACAAGGGCTACTGAAGGGCCCATAGTTTGTGATAAGAACTGTGAGAAAATTCACTATATGGCACCAAACATATACTGTTGTGGAGCAGGAACTGCTGCCGATACAGAGGCCGTAACAGGTAATTTAGGATTGTCTTTCTGCTGGAAACACCATATAATGCACTGAGACATGTGAAATATGTAGGTGTTTTTCTCATTTATCTTTCGCATGCAAAAGAATGTGAAGTGCAAATCCCATTCTCTCTGTTTCTATCACATCACAGTTCTAGTGTTTGTGTCTTTCTAGATATGGTGAGCTCACAGCTGCAACTGCATCGCTATCACACTGGTCGAGAATCAAGAGTTATTACAGCGTTAACCCTTCTTAAGAAGCACCTTTTCAAGTTGAGTTCTTTTTCTTTTCAAGATTTTAATAAGTTGGTTAACAGAAAAATGATGTAAGCATATTGTTCTAACTGATAATTTATTGTTTAGTTATCAAGGTTATGTCCAGGCTGCTTTGGTGCTTGGTGGGGTTGATGTCACTGGACCACATTTACATACTGTACGTTTACCTTTTTCTGCTTCATACATTTTGACATGATAAAGATCATTGCATTCACATCATGAGTTGATTTCTTATGACTGAATTGCTTTGTTATGTAGATATATCCTCATGGGTCAACTGACACATTGCCATTTGCAACAATGGGTTCGGGCTCTCTTGCTGCAATGGCAGTATTCGAGTCTAAATACAAAGAAGGCCTGACTGTAAGTTATTTTTCTCTGGTTGAAATTTTACTTTATGCATGAGTGTTAGAGTACCTTGTCAATGTCCATGATCATAAAAATATATTTTCCTTGTAGTTGCTTTCTGTGAGTTGTATATTATTTGGTGCTCTCGTTTGGTTTATGAAATAACTGTTGACCTGGGGAAAGCATAAACGATGGAGTCCATAAATTGTAAATCTCTGTAAAATCTTATTGGCATGAACATTTTTGTGTTTTGTTTTGTTTCCTTGGTGCAGCGGGATGAAGGAATAAAGCTTGTAACTGAGGCTATATGCTCTGGTATCTTTAATGACTTGGGTAGTGGAAGCAATGTGGATGTATGTGTGATAACTAAGGTATGTTGTCTCCCATCCCACTAGTCTCTCTGCTTGTCTATCAAATTTTTGTATGATGTTAATGCAAACTTCTAATATCTATTTGTCGCATTTTATCTCAGGGGCACAAGGAGTATTTGAGGAACCATCTGTTACCAAATCCTCGTACTTACGTCAGTCCAAAAGACTATTCATTATCTAAGAAGACAGGTTAGTAGCATACGTACTTTGCATACTTTTGCAATTTTTTTCGTCTTATTCATGGTGCAAATTTCAGATGTCTAAAACAGCGTCTTCGTTAGGCGTGAAAGTAATGAAAGATTGATTAACCGGCATTTGCCTTTTTCGGGTTTGCAGAGGTTCTCTTGACAAAGATTACTCCGTTGAAGGAGAAGGCGGAAGTGATTGAAGGAGGAGATGCAATGGAAGAGTGAAGGGTGGATCATCTCATTGAACTTTGTTGAACTGGGATATCCTTATCGTACCTTTTTCCCCCTTTAAAGTTCCATGTCTTTATTCAACTTTTATGTGGGCTTTGCTTTTTCTCAAGATGGAGCTAATGTGGTTGGTCAAAGAAAGTATTTGGTTGGAGGTGTCAGGAGGGTATCCATCTGTGCTTAGAATTTCACCATCCGAACAACGTTATGAGTGCAATTTGATCATTTAGTCCTGAAAATTTTAGAGGTTGACATCTTTGCTAAGGTTTCTTTCATGGTGTTTGGTACTGGTAATATCTTAAATCGTAATTCGACGACAAAATGGTGCTTATTTTTCGAATGAAGATTGGCAATTTCATTTAAATGAAATAAGCATTACAATTGTAGATTGCTTAGAAATATCATAATCGAAATAACAAACAATTTATTATGATGAATAATAACATGGTCTAGCCACATTGTTTCTACTGAAAAAATATGGCAGATTTTTTCCTGCACATGTAATTAAGCAGAGGAGAGAATTTGAGTTCCACAAGGTTCATGTCTGTTTGGCTTTCTCAAAGGATCTCTCGCTTTGACTGTATGGTATGATAACAAATTTATTGTTAATGTCGATTTTTGTCTGTTTAAAATCTTCCATCACTTAAGAGCCATAGATTTAACAAGAAGCCATACGAAAATGAAAAAAATGTAATTAGGTAATCACAAATAAATCAAGGTTTGAGTGGATAGCAAGTATCATCTTTAAGTGTGTTTGACAGCGCAATCAGAACGATTTTAATGTAGTATATAAGTTTTACATTATAATTTATTTTTGTTTTATATTATAATATGAGAGAGTTTTGTATTGTATTAGTTTTAATTATATAGTTATCAGTTTCAACTATATAATTAAAACGGGGTTCTGAAACGGACCATTTAAAGGTGTAAATAAGATGAACTACAAGAAGAGATTCCTTAAAGACCTCAACAGTCCAACACCCCCTCTTGACGCTCCAAACGAGGGGAAAAAAAAGGTCCAACTCATACGGATTAGGTAAAATCTTAGAGAGTTTTTGCCTTTATTTTTCATCAGCCGAAGTGAAAATTGTGAAAAAAAAAAAAATCCTCGGCGCTGAGATGGATGTTTAGTTCTACAACCTCGTTAAAGTGGACTTGAGGGAAAAAATAAACAGGGTTGTTTGATTTGAGAATTTTTTAGATTCTTGGACTTAAATTTGAATTCAAGTATTAAGAATTCTTTATATATATATGATTGTTTTTTTCAAAATTCTAATCTTTTGAGCATCAAAAATTTAAGTTTTTAGAGTTGTGACTTCTTTTAAATTTTTGATACTTGGATATCTCTACGACAGTAAAAGCTAAAATTTTCTTTCTTATATTTGAGAAAAAAAATCACAATTTCTTCTTTTGTTATCAAATTGAGATAATTTTTTTTTATTATATTTCTAGTTTTTTTTATTATATTTCTAGTGAATAAATAAATAAATTAAGATTCATATTGCATATTTTTAGGATCATTAACATTAAGATTTTATTAGATTTGTTGATAAATCAAAAACTATTTTCACTCCCTCTCCAAGTATAAATTTTAATTTTATTCTATACTTAAATTAAAACTTAAATATATATTCAAACGTCAATTTAAATAAAAATAACATTTCAAAGCACTAACTTAAATATTAATTTATACCATACAAATTCAAATCAAATTATTAATTTAAAACTATTTACCAAACAAACCCACAACAAAAAGCGCTCTCATTAATTAATGTCAGACTTCCTCTCTTTATTTCTTTTCTTTTTTTTTTATCTCTTCTTTTTCCCTTTCTTTTTTTTCTCTTACTTTAACAATAATTCAAACCAAGACCCTCCGTCTGTCCCATTCTCGTCTTGGCCATCGTTAGGTGAATTTGGGTTAAAAAAGAAAAAAGAAAAAATATAGCCAAAATTTTTCAACGTATAAATTTTCTTCTACGAGATGCAAATTGCAAAATACGAAAGTATAAAAGCTAAAAGAATAGAAAACTACTCTAAATAATAATAATAATAAAGAGAACAGAATAAAATACCATATCCAGAAGCCTCAGGAAACTTATGTCGGCTGTTTACACTTTAAACAAATAAATAGAACACTCGTCTTTTAATATCATTTTCTGTTATTTTTCTGAAGCAAGTTAATTGTCGTATTGGCAAATTATTATTATTATTATTATTATTATTACTCGTTTCCATTCTCTCCCCTCTTCTTCGTCTAATAATAGAAGGCTCTGAGGTTTTCCAGACGATCAAGCTCCAGCTACAAAAAGGAAGAAACACTCAGAGAGAACAATTATTCCGTTCTTGCAAACGACGTCGTCTTAGGCATGTCTTACGACTATCTCTTCAAGTACATCATCATCGGCGACACAGGTTTGTCTCTCTCTTTCAATTTTCCAAACCCTAATTCCGATTGTTATTATTATTATTTTTTGATAATTTTGGTTTGGAAATTTTGGTGGTGTGATCGCGTGTGGTGCAGGTGTAGGGAAGTCATGCCTGCTCTTGCAATTTACTGACAAGAGGTTCCAGCCGGTGCATGATCTCACCATTGGTGTGGAGTTTGGAGCTCGGATGGTCACCATTGATGGCCGTCCCATCAAGCTTCAGATTTGGGACACCGTAAGTGCACCTTTCTATCTCTTTTCTTTTCTTTTCTTTTTTTCAGTTTCTTCCTCTGTCTTGTTGCTGAGAAAGTTTGGTTGGAAAAAGGAAATGAATTTCGAGAGATTTTGAAGCGTAATTAGAGAATTGTACAAAGAAGCTGCTATTTTGAAACCACGACTGGTTTATTGGGACATTGTTATAAATGTTGGCCATTTCAGTCTAGTACAATTTGTCTTTTTGTTTTTTTTGTTGAGAGGGAACAAGGTGAAGATTTAGTATATCAATGGCTTTAAAGGAAAATTATCATAAAAGAAAATACATTAATTTTAAGGTGTATTTCAATCCTTCTTTTGTCTATGATATTCCTCCTTTTAATTGATGATACTTTGCCTTATTATCCGTTTTAATAGTGAGTTGAACAAGGTTTTTGGATATATTAATTAAGTTCAAGTAAAATTGTCATAAAAACAAATATATCGATTCCTAAGGAAGTACTAGAAATCAACTGCTTTCATCTGCAGGGGTTACATGAATAAATATTTCTCTTAGGTTTTTATTTAGTAATGCAATGAATTCTTAGCCCGGGGACATTTGTTTTGCTTTCAGGCTGGGCAAGAATCTTTCAGATCTATCACTAGATCTTACTACAGGGGGGCAGCTGGAGCACTTCTGGTTTATGACATTACCAGGTGCGTAGTGTAGTTCTTTCTGCTGGAAGAGGGTGTTTGGCATTTTGTGAATACTTGCAAGGAAAGTTGGTGTACAAAGAAAGAAAACCAAACGACCTTTTGAATCCCTTGTGTAAACTCGCCTATATGATATATAGCTGAGCCATGTACCAAGCTTTGCGTCTTTAAATATACGTGGTCAGACGGTTTCTTAAATGTCCCTTTTCTGTGGATGGCCGAAGATCAAACAATAAAAGGTTATTGGGAGGCCCGTAACTCCTATATGTGTTTTCGTTAGTTATTTGTAGACTGTGTCGGCCATAACAAGGGAAATTGTTCTTGTTCAGGAGAGAGACGTTTAACCATTTGGCAAACTGGCTTGAGGATGCACGGCAGCATGCAAATCCCAACATGACAATCATGCTTATAGGCAACAAATGTGATCTTGCTCATCGGAGGGTTGTCAGCAAGGAGGAAGGGGAGCAATTTGCAAGGGAAAATGGGCTTTTATTCTTGGAGGCATCTGCAAGAACTGCTCAAAATGTTGAGGAGGTGATTAACTGTACCAATTCGTGAACAAGCCCTCCGTTTTATTTAATTGTTTTTCCTCTTTGCAGCAATGACTCAATATTATTAAACTGATATTGCCACATATCTAATAGGCCTTTATTAAAACTGCTGCAAAGATCCTTCAGAACATTCAGGAAGGCGTGTTTGATGTAAACAATGAGGTAATTTAAGTCATTTGTTGTTGAGGTATTATTTGCTACTAGGAGTTGGGATGGTACCTTGAGCTCAGGTTTTTCTTCTCTGACCATGAGTAGAGAGATCTAAAACCTGTGCAACAATAGTTATTTTAAAGGGCTTCGCATAATTATTCGTCGATATCTTAAACAGTGGTTATCTATTGTCCAAAATCTGGTTAGTTATTGTATTTCACTCTAGACAGGCACGGGGAAAGCTTGAACTGCGTGTCTTAAAATTAGAAATGTAATGGTATCAGATAAATGGTTTCTCAAGTCTCTCTAGTAATTATTGCAGTCATCCGGCATCAAGGTTGGTTATGGACGCCCTCAAGGTCCGTCGGGTGCAAGAGATGGAACAGTGGCTCAGAGAAGCGGATGTTGCAGCTAAAATAAACACGATGGTCTCTGTATTTGATCATTTTGTGCAACTTAATGGTTAACTTCATCCGTGTTTTGAACATACTATTTCAAGTGCATGTGACTTGTGGAAAAACATTGAATGTATAGTTTCAAAGTTCTCGTGGGTAAATGATTCTACAGTTACTGACACTTGTATTTTGCTCCGAATCGGTCATGGCATCAGGACAAAAGTATTCTAAAAGTGTGTTTTTTAATCTGAAAAATAACGACGATAAATAAAATTCTAATAGTAGGCTGCCAAATGTTTTATGTGTTCGCACAAGGCGATCAAAATTGTCGATGAAACATGATGAACATGATCATACACGCCAGCTTCTGTAACTGTCAGTTTTGAGTGGTCAAAAAGAATTCAAGTTATAAATTCAGAAAATGACATGAAAGGTCATCTCAGAAAAATCCCTCCTGCAATTAGCACGTTTTTATGGACACTTTGTTTCCACAAGTCAGCTCCCATTAAATACTCATTTGTCAGGCGTCACGGCCGAGGTTCCCAATGTAAGAATATGATACTTGAAATTTGATTAAACAAAGTGTGAGCTTTCTCAAGGGCCTCAACTAGGATGCACTATGGACACCTGAACAATGCACTTTTAAACTCCTGAACATCAGGTGCGTCAATTTCTTTATGTCTTGCTCATCAGGAATCACCAAATACCTATCAACAACATCATTCGGTGTAAAGCTTAAAATGGAAGACATTATTGGATGTTAAAAAAAATAAAAACAAAACAAAATAAATGAATAAATCTGATGCTTACCCCAGCCAGATTATCTTTAGAAATTCTAGGCTTGCTTACTGCAGTATTATCTGCAACAGGTTGTTACTGTTGAAACTTCCGAATTGCGTTTGGTGCCTGCTGGCTGGTGGGGAGATCTGCACTTGTTCCCGCCTCTTCTCGGAGCTTTTGCTTCTGCAAACATAATATTAAGAGAAAAATGGAGTTGCACGCAAATTGACAAAAAGCTTGATTAGAGTATTGTGTCATTGTCCCTTGCAAATGCATGCTAGATCACCTTTGATTAGTCTAGTATTGGATAAAAAGACAATATTCTTGAAAACGACAAGATTCTGATATGCTGTCCAACATCTGAGAGTATCGTTAATTGCATCTGACGCGTTAAATCTACGAGCTGAGCACCTTCTTTAATCATTCTTCTATGGACCTCAAGGCACGGGCCTGATCAACTTTAGAGAGATAGAAGTCCCGCTCCCTTTTAGCAGCAGAAATTTCTAAAGCCAATTTCTGCTCCCGAATGGCATTATTGTAAGCTGTAAATGAAACATCTCAACTTTATATCTCACTCATTACCTATCATAATATAACGCAAAGCAATTTAACAAAAGATCATACCCATTTCTTCAGTAAGATCATCCCACTTGAATTTAGTTAGATACTTGACATTCCAAAGATCATAATAGAATGATGACCTCTTCGTCCCACCTAAGCACAAGCAAAATTAGACAAAAAATCTCAACTACAAGAAAAAATTCAGTTGGGCACCAAGTTATGGAAGACTAATAAACAAAGACACAGAAACAAACAAAAAAATATAAATATTCAATAATTAGATGTTTCTGTAAAATATGGGGTTCTCAGGACTGCCTCAAGAAAACATTAATCATATAAAACATGGATTTCTAGGACGAACTAGTTTGGTAGTTTCTCAATGGAAAAGCTACAACCACATAAATATTAAAATCAAACTAAAGCAGTATACTTATAATCTATAAAAGTACCAATTTTTTCACCATTTAGCATATCAGCAACCTTTTTAGCAATCCTTTTATCAGAAAACTCAACCCATCTACATCACGCAAAATGAATACAAATTAGATGAATATTTACCCCTAGTTTAATAAAAGGATAACAACAATTTCAACATAAAACCATGAACAAGAAAACAACTAAACTCAATTATGAACACGTTACCCTTCTGAAAATCCTTGCTCTTGAAACCGACCAGCACGCTTGCGGTGTACTTTACCAGCAGAATCTGCAATACGGACGAATAGGTTTCCAATGATCAAGATTTAATACTCAAAACAACATAGGTAATCTATATACTATGCAATGCAAACAGAGTAACTACGAAATTCTAAAATGTGATTACTTTCAGGGACAAGGTAAATCCATTGTATCTCTCCATATTGAGAGAGAAGCTTACGAAGCTTGAATGGATCCATGTGTGGAGGAACGCGACTCAAGTCGGAAATCCCGCGCTTGTTAGCCGATTCAGTTTCCTTTAAAAGTCGTCTCTTTTTTTCATCTTTGTCTTTTCATCATCACCATCAACGTCATCATCAACATCATTATCGTCATAACCTGCAGCAGCAGCAGCTTCTTCCTCCAAGGACTTCTTCTTCTCTTCATCATCATCAATGGTGGCCAAAACATCTTCCTTTGATTGAATCTTCTCTCCTTCAACCACATTTTCTTCTTCGGTCTCAATTGTTTCCTCCAAAACCTGTTTTCTCCTTTTTTCTTTGCTTTTCGATTTTTTTCTCTTTCCTCTTTTTAGATTTGTGCGAACTGCTCTCGTGAAGTTGATCGTTTTCTTCCTCCATTTCAGCAGAATCTTTCATCAATTGCTTTTTCTTCTTGATTTTCCTTTTCTCGTTAGGTTTAGCGTTCTTGTTATTCAGCTGAATTTCTTCCTCGGCCATTTTTTTCCCTTTTTGTTTTTCAAATGTATTGATCAATCACACCTGATAAGCTTAGAATACTTAATGGTGGCCGGAGTTCGAATGAGAGGGAAAGAGAAGTGGAGACGGCGAGAAATGGAGGGAGAGCTTTGGCCAGGTACAGAGAAGAGAAACGTCGGAGACAGTGAGAGAAACAGAGAGAGGGCTAGGGAACGGTGCAGTTTTAATTCAAAGGAGAGGCTTTCTCGATAATTTCGAAAGGACAAAAAACCACAAGCCTAGTTTGTGTCGTTCGGAAAATTAATAGCCCATCCCACATCTGGGTTGGGAAAGACGTGGTTTTAGATTTTGTGGTTTCAACTAGCGTTAAGTAAAGTTAAGTCTGGTAGGTTTTGATTTTGGAGAAAGTGTCCAAACGGTCGAGGGGAGGGGGGGTGTGTGTTACAGTTGTGATTTTGGGTGGTTTTATTGGTTTAGAACTAGTAATAAAGCTTAAACCCACTATTGACAAGTAAAATTCATCAAACAATAGTCTCTCAATTCCTTATCGAGATAATTACTCATATATAGAATAAATAAAGTAGCAAGGAAAAAAGAACAAGTGCACACAAAAAATTATACTGGTTTACCTTAATTGAAGGCTACGTTCTGTTTAGGTTTCCTCAAGTATAGGGATTTCATTATGAAAAAAACTGTTTACAACAGTTGTGCCTAGAATTAGACTTAAGGCTGCCTTCTATGGCTGGGCTTTATTTACAGCTTATCAGGTTGGTCATATTCTGATTCTCTTGTTACAATTTAAAGTTATATACAATATAATCTCCTATTTAATTAGCTTGATGACACTGATGAGATATTCTATTGAGTTTATCTCTTGTGCGCATTTGGAATCCTATAGATTTTGATAAGATTGAGTACTTATCGTCGTCTTGGAGATATTTAGGTTAACTATCAAACGCGGTTTCTTGTAATTATCGGATTTTAAATAGCTTTGTAGTTATCTATGTATTAGGTCAGATATTGTGACGATTTTGGTATATTTTGTATATAGGCCAAGGTGAATATTGCCGAGGTAAATCCAACTAAGGTAAATATGGTTGATGTGAAAATGACTAAAGTAAATATAGTCGAGGTGAATATTGACGAGGTGAATATGACCAAGGTGTCTCTTTAGCTATCCTTCTTTAAAGTAGGGTGGCAACCTCATCACTAGCTAGGCGAATGATATTATCTTAAGCATCTTGGCAGTCGACCTTATGGTAGATAGGTGGCTAACCTCATCTTCATCTTGGTAGTTGACTTTATGTACATCAATTGTCTTTATCTTCCCCATGCACATAGGTGGCCAACCTCATTGTTACCTTGGCTGCCAACCTTATCTATATCAATGGTCTTTATCTTTCCCATGCACATAGGTGGCCAACCTCATCTATGTTGGCTAGGTGAATGACCTCATCTTTAACTATGTGGCCGACCTAGTTCTTGTTGGCTAAGTGAATGACGTTAGCTATGTGGCCGACCTTATCTACGTCGGCTAGGTGAGCGACCTTGTCTTCAATTATGTGGCTAAACTTATTCCCACCAGCTAGTTGAGTGACGTTGTCAGCTATGTAGCCGACCTCATCCTTGTCATCTTGGTGACCAACCTCATCATTAGCTATGTTGCCAACTTCATCCATGTCGACTAGGAGGCCGGCCTTTATTTACTAAAGCATTGAGATGTTTATTGATGAACTAAACATTAAGGATAACTCTTTATGTCATCGAGAAGATAATGTCAACAATCCATCAACATAAAGGTGAGTAATGGTATTCCTTACTGACATGTCGATGCTCATCCTTATCAATTTATCTCTTAGGTGGAGTTTAGTGTAGCTTGTCTGATGCGGAGTAGACAACAAGATTGCTTGTGTCATGTCGGAATATCTTAGCCTACTTATATTTGTTTGATCATGTAAGATTCATAATTTGTAGCAATAGCTGTATTAAATTGTTTAGTTACCAGGAACTATATTCTGATGATGATAATGATGATGATTGTATTTTAATAATTTGATGCTACACTAAAACTATGGTATGTTATTTAAAGTATGTTATTGTTATTTATTTGTTTTAAAGACCTATGGGCAATGTTTTACTGCTTTGAAATAGTATCGTGAATCGAACTTATTTATATTATTTAATACTGTTAACTTCACATAGAGGCGTTACAAAAATATTAAAAATCTAAAAAGTGGTTGTATGCGATAATGACAGACCAAGCTGGTGAGAGGCTAGCTTCGATCTTTCTCCATTCCCCTTCACATGAGGCGCACACCCTACTAGGGCTGGCCCTCTTTTATAGCTTATTAGGTCGGTCATATTCTGATCTTGTTGTAACAATTTAAATTTAAATATAATATAATATCCTATCTAATTAGCTTGATTACTCTGATGAGGCATTCTATTGAGTTTATCTCTTTTGCGTATCTAGAATCCTATAGATTTTGACAAGATTGGATACTTATCGTCGTCTTATAGATTTTTAGTTTAAATATTAAACGCAATTTCCTGTGATTCCCAGATTCTAAATAGCTTTGAAGTTATCCATTTACCAGGTTAGATATCATGATGATTTTGGTATATTTTGTATATAAGCCAACGTGAATATGGCCGAGGTAAATACGACTGAAGTAAACATGGTCAAGGTGAATACCACTGAGGTAAATATGGCTGATATGGATAAGATGAAGACGGCCAAGGTGTCTTTTTGGCATCTCTAATGGCCGACCTTATGGTTAGATAGGTGGCTGACCTCATTGTCATCTTGGCAACCAATCTAATGTACATCAATTGTCTTTATCTTTCCCATGCACATAGGTGGCCAACCTTATTCACATCGGTTAGGTGAACGACCTCATCTTCAACTATGTGGCCGACCTACTTCATGTCGGCTAAACGAATGACGTTAGCTATGTGGCTGACCTCATTTGCATTGGCCAAGTGAGCGACCTTGTCCTCAATTTTGTGGCTGAACTTATTCCCACCAGCTAGTTGAGTGACATTGTCAGCTATGTGGCTGACCTCATCCGCGTCATCTTAGTGACCGGCCTCATCGTCAGCTATGTTGCCGACCTCATCCATTTTGTTTAGGAGGCTGGCCTTTATTACCAAAGGGTTGAGATGCTTATTGACAAACTAAAGGTTAAGGATAACTCTTTTTGTCACTGAAAAGACAATCTCAACAATCCATCAACACTCACCTCTTTATTTTCTTTACCAAAACCTAAACCTAAGCACTAAACGCAATGTAAAGTAAAAATATTAAAAATCTAAAAAGTAGTTGTGTGCGACGTGGGCAGAACCACGCTGGTGAGAGGTCCCTTAAAATGGGGAGAAACAGCTGGTGGCTGCAAACACAAATCTACTTGTTTCCCTCACCGAACCTGATTCTGCTCCGCCAAAGACATCCGACCACGTTAACGCCCCGCTTGGTCACAGGCCCACGCTGCTGGGCCGAGCTGCGGCCCATCTCAATTGAGGAGCTTACAAATTGCTGACTTAATGTGTCTTTTTCCGATGTGGGATTTATAGATATGTATCTCCCTCCCCGACTGCACGGTCAAGCTAAGCCAGATAAATTCCCTTCTGTCTCTCTGTTCAGATAACTTTCTTTGTACGTCGATTATTGGACCGCATAACCCTTTTTTTTTTAATAAATTGGACCGGTTAACTTTGTTAACAAATAAATAATCCAATTCTAATTTCAAGAGTTTTAGTTAAAGATAACGTTTTCGACATTATGATTTTGTTATTCAAAATTTTAATGTATTACATCAGCATTAGACTATTTCTACTGAATTTTAAACATACATTCATTATTGTTATAGTAAGGGATCCAAAAGGTAAAAAAAAATTAATGCTGTATTAATTACCCAAAAAAAACCCAAAACAAAAAAGAATAAAAAACACAACCAAGTCCCAATTCTCAAAATTTCAAACACGTGTGCTCAACGCAATTGAGAGACAGCAGTAACCGTAGAATAATTATCAAATGATAGAATACGAGGTTAGACATCGAAAACTTTTATTGAAAAGAAAAAGCAAGTACAAACACGGTACAACAATATGGGCTCAACTCAACAATCCCAAGTCCTTTTTCAACAAGAAGTGAAAAATGAGCAGGAAAAACAGACACATATTGGTTTTGACACATTATTGTCAGATGGGGTATACCTAAGAAGTATATACTTCTGTTTTTTGTTTCATTCTTCTCTTTGAGATCCATACAAACAAATATGCTGCCCAAGTTCGGGCATTAAAGATGCTTTAGAAAAAGGAATATTGAAACAACATCGTGTGTGAGAAACCGGAAAAGATATATTACGGATTTACCAGGTATAGGAACTGGGCACACAAGCTATTTTTATTCAGTTCAGTTGGCTTGGCTTCAATGTGGGCAATGCTCTGATATGATTGGTCTCACTTGTTGAGAAGGAAAAAACCAACTTCCAGGTTTGAATTTCGGAAGATCTTCAATTTTCGCGTGATTTTGTTACTAGTCGTTTCAAAGCAAGGCCTAATTCATGCAAATATCTGTAGCAGTGTATCAACAACTTATGGGACAGTTGAGAACGTGGTATAGACTAATACATGAACACTGACAGGAAGGCATAGACTTTTGATCAGAGTTGCAGCAAGCACAGCGAATCAGTCCCTGGAGATACAAAGTGGTTGATGTTACAATGTGTCCGTAAGTTTTACTGTGCATTTATCTGCAACAATGAATGTGAGAAACAGAAAAGGATGCAGATTGGATAGTAAAATAACTCTACAACAGCTTACATGACCAGAAAGCATAAGAAAATTCCACAAAAACAATTATTTAAAAAAAAACGAAAGAGAGATCAAAGGAAAGAGGAGAGAGTTTGAGAGAACAATTCAGCAGAATGCTATTTGAAACTGAAGTTGCAGACACATTATAGCCATATCACCAACGAATTTTGTCATTCTTGCTAACTTTCACAGAAAAGGAATTAACAAGTAAACGCGAAAAGCAAGAAATTGGAAAGGCATAAACGACAATGTGGATTCACAGAAAGGACTCACGTTAGGGTGACTAATAAACCACTTCCTTAGCTTCAATCGTAAATGAACACTACCTATAAGAAGGGTTGGAAAATGGGTAGTTTCTTTTAAGCAATTTTAGTTGAACATAACTTGGTTGGAAAGTGGGATGTTATCTTCAGGCAATTCCTGATAAACATGGCTTGAATGAACTAAAAGATAATATAAGCATCGAGAGAGGGCAAAATTCAATGAAAAGAGTCTTCGACTCCATAATTTGCATAATTAAACTAAAAGTAACCTACAGTAATAATAACAAAGTCCTTGTGCAGTAAATAACTACTAATTCCTAAGAGACAACATGGCGATCAATTCTGTTCCTAAAGATGTAGGGAAACAAAATGTTTGCTTATCGTGTACACTTGAATAAAGAAGGCAAACAAATGCATTTTCTGTCTGGTTTGCTCCACGAACACATTAAGAGAGGAATTTATCACAACATATATTCCCATAGCACTAACTTTAGGACATACGGAAATGTATCTGAGCCAACATTAAGAAAATTGCAGTAGTGGGATCACAAAGATTCTGGCCTCTCAAACTTTATGGTTAACCAAACTCGTTGAATATGTTTAGCTTCATTTGGAATCAAAATACTTCATCTTACGAGGTTCAAAACCAACTCAGTTGTATCAAAAGAGGAAGTATAAAGATACCATATAAGTAAGAGCTGGAAAGATGAGCATTCTTTTACACATAAAAGAGTGTAACCAAAAGCAAGAATGGAAAACCAAAACGAAAGAGTGAAGAAACACTCATAGCAGATTTTAATTTTTCTTACATCCCCTTCTCTCTCTCTCTCTCTCTAAAAAGAAACTTTCAAAGATATTGACCAAAAAAAAAAGCAACAATAAAAAAATATGTTGGGCATTTGCAAAAAGCATAACTTCTTTATTTCAAATCCTTGTCAATCCCTTCCCATAAATAAAGAAGACATGGACACATACCCAAAAAAAATGTATAAGTGCCATGGCGAGGGCTCAGCCAAAAACAAAAAAGTGAAAAGCACTAAGATTATGACAAATATTAGATCACAAACTTGGACACCACTAGCTAGGTATCACTGTATGTATATATGTTTGAGCCCAAACAAAAGTAAAATGCACTAAGACCATGACAAATATTAGATCATGAACTTGGGCAGTACCAGCTAAGTTTCATTGACATGATATTATTGAAAGAAGCGGACAGAACTGCGCATGATTCTTTAAAAAAAAAAAACCATAGATATATAAAACACCATAATAAAGGTTTAGGATGATACCAGACAAAAGCTACAGAAATTAGTCTTCAGACTAATAGAGGCCCAACATCTTCAGTTCTGTGACATGGCCGGGGTCTAGTTCAGGGACATCCTTATTAAGTTCTCGATCTTCTACAACATACTCCTGACATGAAATTCCCTAATTAAGTCAGTATACTGATATTAAGAATTCAAAGCTTTGAAAGCGATTTGAGTACCGAAATTTAGTCTCAAATGCAGAAAACAAAGTCGGGCGAGGAAAAAAACATGCAATTAATGATAAAAGCAACATAAACTTCAGCTAATATTTAATTGAACTTGTTAAGAAGCATCCTATTATAAACTTCTAACATATCACTAAAGGTTCTTCCACGCACAAGTTTCAGTATGAATAAACAGCTTCCGGATTATGAGATGTCAAACCTTTGTCAGTTCTTGTTTAGCAAGAACATGGTAATGGCGTTCGCTTATCCTCTGCCCGCATATTATGGCTATGAAGAACCCATAAAGCAAACCAACCAAAAGAATAGCTAAAACTGCAATCAAGAAAGGACATAGATTTATATTTTTGTGGTGTTTTTATGAGTGGTAAGCAAAATTCAAGATACCACATTGCTAAAGTCATGATTGTTATCCATTACTTCAATACATCTTCCATTTTAGGGTAACAAATATTTGATTTTGACATCCAACAACACAGACCCTAGTCCATCCACCATTTCTATCCAACAACATGATTCTTTGGAAGGAACTAGCCTCGTTACTCAGGAAGAAAACACAACGTGAAGCGTTTAGATGCAGCCAAAGCACCTTAAACATAAGATTATTCTAGTCATTTGAATATCTATGCTTTCTTTTCAAGCATCCACAATAATGCACCTAGATTTGATAATTGTAATGTGTACAATGTTTATTCATCTCAGCACATAAATGCTATTACTGCATTTCATGTACAGATTCTTTGGGAGTTAATACGTATGGCAGCCAGTGTGTTCACGTGGAAACATCATGTTCCCTCGCTCCATATCCACATCATACTCACGTCCATGATGCCTAACTGCATGGCAACATGGCTTTTGAGAGAGTGTTTAACATTTTGTTAACAATATGCTGAATGTGTAATTCTTGAGGTGCATAGACACAAATTAAGAGTATGTACTTGCATGCCTATATAAGAGTACATAAGAGAGAGGTAGAGAGACAATTGCAAGAAGGCCAATAGCATGCGTACCAGCCATAGTATAGAATCCATATGGGTGTTCTTCATAACCAAACATTTCTCTTAGTTCATCACCATAAAACTTATAAACCAGAACCCCCAAAAATGCCACAATCTGTTGAAAACACAGTACAAAAAAGCTTATGAGCCAAGTAAAATGCAATTTTTACAGGTGAGTTGACATGCTGAACTGGATTAAGCTTTGAATCCAGAAAGGTAGATTCACATCCTAACCCAAAGTGTTAATTAGTGATCATACCAGCTGAACGATAACAAAAATGAATGCATGGTCCCTAGCAACAAGGAATTGAAATTTCAATCTCAACCACCAGCGATCAGGTGGAAAATTTGCGCGTAGCAAGAACGATGCTCTGCATTCGGTACAATGAGCGAAAGCAAAGCCCTCCTGAGAAAATAAAGAAATAATGAATCAATGTCAAGCGCCAACTAAAAATAAAAAATCAATTTGTTCAGATTAGTACAACATAAATGCCATAGTTTACTACTAAAGATGCAAAAATTAACTAAATTAGCATAACAGCATAAGATCAACGTGGTAATCAGCAATGTAATAATTCCAAAAGACAACAGGAGAAAAATCCATCTGCTAGTCAGGCATCAAAGGAAAATTAAAGCAATGAGTACTTACCTTTGTTGACCTCCAGTTATCGAGACATGATCTATGGACGTACTTCTGGGTGCCTTTGCAGTGGCAAGGAGCAATTAAGTCTTCCCCTGAAAGAAATAGTAAGCAAAGGATCTGAGAATTGAGACAAATAGATTCCCTGGCAACTAAAACAAAGAACAATCAACAACCGATTAAAGCTGCACTTCCTAAAGCCATTTGGGGGCTTGGGGGAGGGTAATTGCACACAATATCATAATTAAATTAATTTCGCCACACTAAATTGCAACAATTTCTAAACAAATAGGAAGCATAAAACCTCCAGAATCAAGACATATACGACATTGTGGTTGATCTGCATTCACCAGTTGACAACTTTCATCGACATGAAGATTTTGCAAATCCTCATCGATCGTAGCATTATCCCCTCCAATGGTTACAATTTCGCATGATGAAGATGATTCTATAAATCTGTGCTCACTGTCAGACTGAGCTAAGATGGGCTCACGCTCAGAAATATCTTCTTTGCGACTATCATTTAATTGCATCTCGATTCAAGTACAGTCAGAAATATACTGCTGCAAAGGTCATTGCCAGAGGTAAAGTACCTCAGAACCATTTCAAAAAGCAAGGAACCTGCAAGTGGACAAAAAAGTTAAATCACAGTGCTCTTAGAAGGTGAATCACATATTTACTAGGCCATACATTAACATACATGGTACCATGACAACATAACAGATTAACATCTCAGAGACAAATATTTCAAACTTCTCTACAAAGTTCACAGTTCAACACCTGTAACCCGACTTCTAGCATAATACACAGTGTCAATATTGGGATTTTGAGGGTAAAATGAAAACATGATATTCAATTACCAATGTCCGCTTTTAACAGAAGTTCCTAGCAAACTTTACAAAACGATTAAGTTAAAAACAATTCTAATATTCTTAACCTTATATCCTCAAACGCACATATTTTCCCTCATATTATCAATTCCTTTCAAATATATCCCTTTAACGCCTTTCAATTGTCTCGGTGTCATAAAATTAGACAAGATGTGAAGCCTATCTTCCTTGTCAAATCCTTTTCTTCATAACTATTCTTAACCTTAATTGAAGGCTATTATCACGTCTAACGTTCACTTAATCTCGCAACGGATTTAAAATTTCCAAAGATTGATGACAATCTGAGAGGTTACTGTTGTAATTCTCAAAAATCAAAGGTTGAATATTGCATTCATTTAACCTTAGGGAGGATTTGTAATTTTTCCCTTTCCTTTGTCTTTTCTGTTCCATCATTTTCTTTAATTAAAAGCTGAAACTATTTACGTTCAGAAATTGATAGCAAGAAATGAACACTCTTAACATCCCGTGACACGAATTTCTGATATATCAAAAATTCTAGCGTTGAAAAAAATGATTTCCAAAATATCTTCATAATACAAACAAAAAAAAAAGTCAATAATTTTTCCCGAGTCGTAACAACTAACAACGAGCTGGATCAGTGTTCTTGAGTTACCGATTCAAAACTTTACACAGAATTCTTGAAATTTTCTCAAGACATCAAACAATCGAGCATAAACATTAACTATTCCAGAAAGAAAAAGAAAGATTAAACGATCAACAAACATATTACATTAAATAATTCAAAGAAAGACAGAAAACAAGAATGTGAAGAGGAATTTCGAGCTCCGAAAGAAACGTCGCTAAATATATCAATGATTACCTGATGTTTTAGCAATTTCTAACGATCGTCATGGATGGGATCAGCCAATGCGAGCGTTCATAAAGGGGCATGGATTGGGAATCTAGGGATTTTGTTAATTGTCGTAAACGAGAGAGAGCTCATAGCTGAGTTTTTCTTTTTTTTTTTTTTTTTTTTTTTCCTTTCTCTTTTTCGGTTTTATTTTATTTCTATTAGGTTTTTTTGCGCTATTTTTGGTTTATTAAAAGAATTTTAAAAAACCATTTTTATCTCTCACTACCCTTAAAATTTTAAATTTCAATCTAATGTGCAATATACCTTTTAAATTTTAAAATATGACCTATTATTTTGTTAATAACAAGTTATAATCTCATAAAGTTGCAATCTCATAAGCTTAAATAAGGTTGTTTTAAAGTTTATCATGGTACCAGTAAATTCCAAAACACCTTTTGACTTTTTTTAAGGGATGTATATTTGGTACTGTTATTATTTAAATTTACCACACATTTATAATTTGTCCATTGAACTTTTAATGTTAACAAGTTGTATTTTAAACTTACAAATATATAGCAACTCACTATATTAATAACCATTTTAATTTTTTTACCTAAAAGTAATGTACAACTATACGTAAATAGTTGATTATTGATCTAAATAATTATTCTTATTTATTTTGATATAAATTTATTGTAATTAATATCTTTAATGAAGGTTTCATCAATAGAGAAAATTTCTTTGTTTTGGATATAAATTTGGGTTAACATTTATATAAAAAAAGAGAAAATTTTAAATGTCGTCTTTTAACATTTATTTTTTCATAAGTATCACATATATTTATTTGTAACATAACTTAACATATAATATAAACGATAGTGTAACATAATTTTTTGTAAGGGTGAAAAAAATAAACACAATTTTTAAAAATATAACATAACATGTATATACTTAATTAATGATATGTGTGAAAATCATATGTTAATTATAGTCAAAAAATTAAAATAATGGTGACTTGTTATATATTTGTAAGTTTAAAAAGTAACTTGTTAAAATTAAGAGTATAAGGGGCAAATTAGAAATGTAAGATTAGTTCAACCGAGAGACCTTAGAGTCAAATATTTTTTTTCTAATTCTATTTATTTGTATTCTACTTTTATTATTTTTTTAATTTTTTAATTTTTGCTGTTTTTGGCTCTTTTAAGGAATTTTTAATTTCAGCTCAAAGAAGGGATTTTTAATTGAAATTGTAGAATCGGTATTGCCGAAACTCCAAAAACCAATCCTCGGCGAGAAAAAAAGAAATGTAAAAAAAAAAACTCATGGAAAACTGTGAAGCACGGGCCCTAGAATGGAAGACTTTGACGCGCACATCTCACGCTCGTCTTAACCAGAAACCAGAGTTGAACCACTCGTCTTTCTGCTACTCATTTTAGAGAGAGAAACAATGGCGGAGTCGAAGACCGTACACTCGCCGCTCGTGACTTACGTCTCCATGCTTTCTCTTCTAACTCTCTGTCCTCCCTTCGTAATTCTTCTGTGAGTCTTTTGATACTTTTTTTTCAATTAGTGGCTAATGATTTTTGTTTCCAGCGAATGAATTTGATTGTTCAATCAAAATCTCATCTTGTTCTGATTTACCAGTCTTATTTGTTTTTGATAAAGATTAAATTCATCGCTAAAGCTCTTTTTTGTTTTCCACGCTCTGAACTGTTTGTTTTCGAATCTTCGATGATGTTTATGTTAAATCTTGTATTTTTTCTGTTTGGAAACGTAGAAAATTTTGAATCTTGAGATCATAGATTGCATTGTTTTTCAACAGTTAACTGTCATTAACTTAATCTCGAGCTTGAATGTTGTTTCAGATCCGTACAATGTTTGCTGATCGACATTTCTATCTCTCTCACTCTTCTTTTCTTTTGTGTTTTTGGAAAATGAGGAAGATGAAGATTCCATTAACTTAAAATATTATTTAGATTCTCATGATGTTTGGCTGATAGGAAAATGCTACAAAAGCATAGGAACTTGAAGCTTGGAAATTGGAATTAGGGGAAAAAAGAAATTAATACGATTACATGCTTAATTTTTCGTACTTTTGTACTGGGAAACTGAAGTGGGAAGAAAAGATCTACCTCATCAAGCCTTCAAAAACTATGTTCACTACGGCATTTTCGCTTAATTGCTGATAAGTCTAGCTATATTGAGAAGATCTAGATCACCTTGATATGGCTCTTGGAGCAGTTAACATAGACTAGCTGTTTGTTCTTTTTCCTCTCTTTGTTTCTTGCAATTTGAGCATGTTAAGAGGACCTTGAACAGCTTATAATATGGCTTCTATTCCTCTTAAATGCAATGTGTTCCACTTAATGTTTGAATTTCACTATTCTTTAAACACCTAGTTGTTTCTAATTTGTGGCCAAAATTGACAAATTGGGAAAGATTGAAATCAAAGTTTGATGTACAATGCAGATGGTATACGATGGTTCATGCCGACGGCTCTATTTTACAAACTTTTGATTACTTAAAGCAGCATGGCTTGCAAGGATTTATCAATATATGGCCCAGGCCTACCGCAACCGCTTGGAAGCTAATAGCTTGTTACGCTGCTTTTGAGGCTGCACTTCAGCTTCTTCTCCCTGGAAAACGAGTTGAAGGCCCAATCTCTCCTGCTGGAAATCGACCTGTCTACAAGGTGTTGTATCAACGCGACACATGCATATATCGACTTTCTTTTGTAACGATTGATATCCATAACAATACACCATAAAACTTAACTTACATAATTTGAGCCTTCTAGAGAACCGCTGACATTCTATGAAATTCTAGAACTTTAATTGTACAGTTTTTGATTAGTGTGTACAGAATTAATAGTTAATTGTTAATTTTTAAAGTTGTTAATGTTATAGAACCTTGAGATGGACATAAGTTTCTGGTACATAAACTATCTTTCATTATTGTTTTATTGCTTATCTTTAGCTTGGGCGTGACACAGGCTAATGGAATGGCAGCGTATTTTGTGACGCTGGCTACTTATCTTGGCCTTTGGTGGTAAGGAATTTCTCCATCGAGTATTAGCAGTCAAGTTGGGAAGATATGCTTTAAATCCTTTGTTTTAGTTTTTAAAGATTTGGAATAGTTTCTATCTATTTAATGTCACAGTCTCAGGTTTGTTAAATCGTGCTATATTGAAATTCGCTCACAGACTTATTAAAACGATCTCTATGATTAATTGCATTATTATGTTGTTTATTAGTTGATTTCTTAACTAAATGATAAATTGAGGATTAGATAATGCCTTGTTAAGTCAAACTTTAAGCATTTCATAATCACGCTAATGAATTTGATGAAAAAGGTTGTTATTTGTCACTTTTTCCCTCTATGCTTACGTAGACAAGTTTATCACGGAGTTAGATACAAAGGCAATCATATTTTCTCTCTCATCTCCAAAAAAGGCAATCATATCTTCTCTCTCATCTCCAAAGAAAAAAAAAGAAAAAGAAAAAGAAGAAGAAGAAAGAAAGAAAGAAAAAGAAGAGCTTACTCACTGACTGATTTGAGTCATCAAAATCAAAAGTAAAAAGAAAAAGGAAAAAAAAAAAGAGACAAAGAGAAAAGAAAATGTTGCAAGTGGATTTGCCTTAAACTTTGATACTTAGGCCACGTATACTCTTTTATGAATTTAACTTCGCTCCAGTTACAAAAGTTTAACTGGTATTGAAGTTATTTAAGCAACCAATTTCAAATTGCATAATCCTCTGTGTGAAAAAAAAAAAGGTGTTTTTCAGTGTACATACTACCACGAAAACCTATATTTTTTACGCTGTTTTTATTTGAGTTTGATGTAAGCAGGGTGCTGCATAACCTGAATTTTATGTTTTGTAACCATGGCGCAGGTTTGGCATATTCAATCCTTCAATTGTCTATGATCATTTGGGAGAAATATTTTCCGCGCTTATTTTTGGAAGCTTGGTTTTTTGTGTTTTCTTGTATATAAAAGTAAGGGCTTTAAACTGCACTAAAAGACAAGTTTTTCATAGTATAGAACTACGGATATATTTTTAGACTCCTGCTTTCTGTTGTAAGGGTCACGTGGCACCATCTTCCACAGATTCCGGCTCTACTGGGAACATCATAATAGATTTTTATTGGGTAAGTCCTTAAGTGTAATTTCCATAGTATCTCTCTTGTTCTTATCGACTACTTTTTGGTCGTAGTCTATTAGAAAATCTGTAAAAAGAGAGAATGAAAATGCAGGGATAATCAGAAATGATGATCCTATTGGGTTTTATACATCCATTTTTTGATAAACTTCTGGAAAGTTTTCTGGAGTATGACATTTAAGGTAACACACCGTTTTTCCGCTATCTGCCTTTTAAGTGATAGGGAAATTAGGTTGGGTTCCCTCTGAGCTCTGTTGACCAGGCCTCCTTAAAAACCTCTGGGAACCTGAAAGGCTTCATCCCTGACTTCATCTAGCTAATATGATGTTCTTGACAGGGCTATGTGCTGATATCGCTATTTGGTGTGCTAAATTTTGCTTTGTAAACATGTGTTTCATTTAATTGTCAACATCAATGGTCTTTTAAAGTTCAGTTTGACCAAAGTGGCTTCTCTTTTAAGTTAAACGTTATGACACTTGGGTACCTAATTTTTTTATAAACACTTGGGTACCAAAGTGGCAAAAATGTTCCTTTTTCTTTTCTCTGCCAACTTTATGTTTATCCTGTTGATAGTTTACTTGGGAGAATATTCGCTCATGGCAGTTTCTCACCACTGCTTTACCAAGCTCATGCAATGTGGTTATTTTATAAGATTTTCTGGAAACGAAACAATCTCTCTCCAGTCTAAGACTTGCTCTTATACTTTCAAGATACTTATTCCTTAAAATCATTGCTGGCTTGCAGGGCATGGAACTTTATCCTCGCATTGGTAAAAACTTTGACATTAAAGTTTTTACAAATTGCAGATTTGGAATGATGTCCTGGGCGGTTCTAGCTGTAACCTATTGCATAAAGCAGGTATCCACTATTCGATATTTTTTCCTATATGTTTAACCATTACTTGTCAAGGCTGCAATCGATATCCCTTGTGTTGGTTTCTGCCGCTTAGCAAAAAATATTCATTTTTTCAACTAAAGTTTAACTTGGGATTCAAGATGCAAAATTGCTAAATATTCTTTTGCTCAGTTGACTGCATTTTAATAAGAGAATTTTGAAAGGGTGGATGTGACAAGTGAAAGGAGTAGGACAAGGGACAATTTTTCCAAGTTAGCCCTTCAGAATTTGCTAACTAAAAAATCGGTTGAAATGCCATAATTGTGGAATATTTATCTTATGTAATTAACCTCAACAAAGAGAGCACATAATGTCACTTTATGGTCTAGCCAGCTACTCTAGAACTCAGGCAGTTGTCTTGGTGGTTACTTTTTGATGTTGTGTTTTTGGTGCCCACCGTCGTCTAATCCTTTGTTGTTCCCTTTTTCTTTTGGTTCCAACAGTATGAAGCTAATGGGAGAGTAGCTGATTCGAT
>CAMOHE010055420.1:20631-46177 GCA_946598075.1 Artocarpus hirsutus
AAGTCACAAGTTCGGCATGCCGAACTGTGTAAGAAATTTTGACCATGTGTTTTTATGACTTAATTATTTTGGTGAGATAAACTATTTAAGGAATGTTTATAAATGAGTAATATATTGATGTATATTCATATGTATATATAAAAAAAATGCATGGATCTTGGGTTATGTTCTCAATTTATCTTTTTAATTAAATAGTTTATCTTATAAATAAAAACATTACGAAATGAAAGTAACGACATCTGTGACATCCGTAAAAGGGGGTGTTACACAAGCTGCGCTTGTTGTTCCACCCATTCCTTTGCTAGGCACCTAACGACTTGAATGTGTACCCGGCTCAGCTCAACCTAAACAGCTACAGGTCGCTGATTGGGATTTACATATCATGGAGACACCACCTAGCCACTGAGATGCCGTGGGAGGCCTTTAAACAAGTTTACAAGATGAAGAAGCTTCTCCAATAGTCCAGCTAGTGTTACGTCACCGGCTTCAGGAAAGACTTCATTCTGGGCAACCCTGACTCGAACAAGCTCTAGAAGTTCGAGTGGTTCTATGTTGGGGGGAATTATATAGCCCAGGCCGGTGAGGCCGTCCCTGTGGATCAACGTGTCCTAAAGACCTTTGAACAGGGGCACGTGTGGTCTAAGAGGCCATGGGCGTTGAGCCACGTCATCAGAGCGGTCAAAGACCTATTTAAGAAGCTGGAGGCTACGAGAAAATAGGCATTCCTTCTCAGGAAGGAAAAACTATCCCATTACACTAGTTTGGAGAGTCCAGCAAAACCAACCCCCTTCCAACATCCAACCTGCCCGATCGGCTAAGCAGGTGACGGTGATGAGGCCGAGCGCCACAGATATCTCAAGGCCGAGCACCTCCAAGTCCAGGTGGCCAACGAGGGAGCCATCATTATCCGCAACCAAGGACTCGTCGAGTGGCTCCTTCGATGACCGGCCACCCATAGTAGACGAGGACCTCATGGACGTGATTAGGTTCCTATGCCCGTTTGGCCAGCTCCGGAACGGAGGTGAGATCTGAGTTTTTTTTTTTTTTTGTCGAGCTTGTCCTGACTTGAGAGGATTTTCTTGATTTTACAAAGATGTCTTCCCAACCAAGTAATGTAGAGGAAAGGCATGCCATGATGGAGCGCCTCCGCTACCAAAAGGGGAAGGCAGTGGTTGGAAAGAAATGGAAGAGCACCCCAGGGCCAGAGCTACCACCATAGTCTGAGTTGCCTCCACAGTCCAAGCGACCATCCTAGACAGTCCAAGTTCCCCTACCCCAGCCGTTGAGGACTAGGGATTTGTCAAGAAAGACCCAACCTCCCACCGTCACAAGCACCGTGGTGCCTTCCACGAGAGACCCTCCTAGGAGGCGACTAAATTACCGTTGTCACATCCTCGATCACCTCGAGGATGTGATCCCTAAGGAGTCTTTCTTGGAGAACCTCCAAAGAGAGAACTTCGAGGGCTTGTCTAGCGCTGCCTTCCGGTCTGTTGCCAAGGTTAGTGAAGATTTTATACTGAGCTTGTTTTGACTTCTGTTTTTTGCATACTCACTTCTTTGTCTTCTTAGGCATGTGCCTTCCTAGACCTGGCCTACATGGCAGGATGAAAAGAGCTCAACCTAGAGAAAGAGAGGCACAAAAAGACTGCCCTCGAAAAGGACGAGGTTGAGAAAGAGCTTTGTGACAAGAACATTGAGCTTGATCAAATCAAGGAAGCTCTTGCTCGGGCCAAAAACGAGGCCATGAAGGCAAAGGAAGAAGACAAGTAGGCCAAGGCAGCGGTGGAGGAAGCAAGGAAGGCTGCTGAAGAAGCGAGGAATGAGGCCTGCCAATTTTGGGATGAGGTCGCCCTGCTCAGGGATCAGCTGCAGACCTCCTAGGCCGAGCATCAACGTTTTTGGGAGGAGCTGCCCGACCGACCCGCCAAAGCTGTGGAGGACTTCAAGGCATCCCCAGAGTACGCCGACTACTACTACTTTAGGATGACTGACCTCAGGGACTATATTATTAGGAATCATCCCAAGGCAACGAGCTTCGACTGGTCACTCATTGTTGAGCCAGATCAGGGCAGAGCACAATAGCCCAAACAAGATGAGGTCGTCAAAGTGGACGACGAGGACGATGGGGACGACCAAGGTGGAGACAGTAGAGACGACGCCGTTGAGGAAGGGACCTAGGCCTATTTTTTGTTCTTTGTTCTTTGGTTTTTAGCTAGGCGGAGGAGGTGCCTGGTTATTTATGTAACACCCGAGAATTTCTAATGCATTAAAAATACATTAAGTTATGGATTATATTAACATGAAAAATACAATTTAAGAAGAAAAATACTATATAATAACATGAAAAATTATACAATATTAGAATAACTCAGTGTAAGGAAGTACACTGATAGAGTTATGCAATATGAAAATTACACTATAAAAGTAACGTAGTGTAAGAATTAGACTGTTTAAGGTGATGTAGTACAGAAATTAAACTGTTTAAGTTAAAACAGTATAGGAATAATATTGTTTGGAGAATATGGATGAATAGGGAATGCTGAACAGTATGGAGAACATATCGACAGTATAAAAAAATACTGTCAGTATAAATTTAGATAGTACAAAGTAAGATAATATTGGCATTACATTATATGATGAATGCAAATAAGTATGGAAGGTTATGGAACCTCATAAAATGCATGGAAAAGAATACCAATAGTACAGAAAAAATACTATCAGTATAAACTTAGACTACATAAAAAGTTAGTGAGACACCTTGGATGTTTTGATTGGGCCACCCCACCCACTACTATGGCCCAATCACATTTGGCCACCAAAGTAACCTAATTGATTACCAAAGTGATGACTCATCACCTTTTTATTTTAAAACAGAAAAAGAAAAAGAAAAAGAAAAAAGAAAAAGTTGAATTAATATATGATATAAGAGATCATACATAGTCTTCACCGTGCAAGGCAAGAAAAAAAAAAAGAAAGAGAAACATGCAAAGAAAGGAAAGAAAAGGAAAGAAAGAAAGGAAGGAAAACGAAAAACAAAAAAAAGTGTTCCATATTCCTCCATGGAAAAACCACTCCCCGCTAGGCTTTCTCTCTCAAATTTTTGGTGAATCTCTAGCCTCCAAATCAAGTATGAAGACAAGTTTAAGTGAAAAAGATGAAGATTGAGCAGTTTTCAAGGTAAAGTTCAAGCTTTTTCTTAGAAATTTTGATATTTCACTTGAACTTTGGATGGGGTTTTCATGAGGTTTTGCTATGGTTTTTATGAAGAGGGCAAAACAAAGTTTTGAGCATTTCAAAGGAGGTCAAAAGGCTTGGTGAAGTTTAGGTAAAATTCTAAACTTCAAGCTTGAAAAAGTTTATGTTTTTAATGCATATTAAGTATTTGATGAAATGTTTAAGCCATGGCATGTAATATGGACATTATGGCATGGTTATTTTATGTTATATGATGATGATGATGATGATAGAAAGAAGAAAGTAATGGTTTTGATGAAATTTAAAAAGGGACTAAATTGCAAAGAAAAAACAATTCTCGACAGATTTAGAAATCAGCCAAAAGTTGTAGAACATGTTGTAGAACATGTTGAAACTATTAGGACAATGTAGACAGTTTCTTAAAATTCTGCTCGGTTGATAAGTTATGAATTTTACAAAATTTGTTCAAGTTAGGAAAAAAATTTTAAGGGGCAAAAACATCCATTTACAAGAGGAATTTGGGTAAGATACTTTAAGAAAATTTGATCTTCTTGAAAAATGGGGACTAATGGTTTAAAAAGATTATTTTTGGTTTCGGGGGCAAAAATGTAAATATTTTTGTACTCAAGTTCAAAACCGTAAATTGTGTGAAAACTGGGTTTTCACTAGAGAACGTTGGTTTTCTATACTACTGTAGGCAGTAAGTATTATGGATGCTTAGTTTTAAGGATTTAAAATTCAGTCAAGGAAAGAATGAAAGAAAAAGAGATTAAGGGCAAAATAGTCATTTTATTAAAAAAGACCAAAACGAACCCCAAACGCCTAATATTAGAAAACGCCCCTTAGCGAAAATTTTTTTGTAAGATGTAAGTACTAAAACGGTAAGTTAAGCAATGGGTTTTATAAGGTTACGAAGTTGACGAAAAATCCGTTAAGGGCAAAAATGTCATTTTTATGAAAATGGCTAAAGCAAAGTCGAACACTCTGAATTAGCATAATGTTCTTAGACGGAAAATGTTTTGTATTATATTAAGTAACGAAACCGTCATGTGAGACAAGAAATTTAATAAGAGATGTTCAAGTAAACAAGAGGTAACTTGGTGGGTTACAAAATTAAGCAAAAAGAAGGGTAAATCGATAGGGTGCCAAGCTAAGTTAAGAGGAAATGAATGTTTAATGTTTACATTTTATTATCAATCAAGTGGATTGATAAAAAAAAAAGTTAATTAATGAGTCGGGTGTCGTATGAACAGGACACAGAAGCCGACCAATGGAAGGTAAAGGAACGAGATAGGAACGGAATAAAGAACGCTAGAGCAAAGTCCGGGTAAGTTTTAAACCTCACCTACAGCATGAAGTAAATGATTTTCAAATGCTTATATATATGTTTGCAATTGTTATGCAAATTGTTTTTAAAGTATGTTTGTATTTGTTATACAGGAAATTTTAAAGTTTAAATCAAGGTTTGCAATGTATTTGCAATTATTGTTTTTAAAGTATGATAGCATTTTGTGAATGCATAAAGTTTTACAGTTTAATTTATAAGTTTTATGATGCATTTGTTATGCAATACGTTACATTTTGTTATGCAATGAGTTTTAGAATAAAAGTTATGATTTGCAAAATATGTTTGCATTGTATGATACATTTGTTATGTAATAAGTTGCGCTTGTTATGCAATAAGCTTTAGAATACAAGTTATGACTTGCAAAATGTGTCTGCATTATAAGTTGCATTTGTTGTGCAATAGATTTTATAGTACAAGCTATGATTTGCAAGCATGTTGCATATGATGTGATTGCATTGGACATGCTCACTAAAGTTAATAAGAAGGTAATGCAAAGATAAAAAGAAAGTATTGTACCAGCCTCCTAGTTGTGAGGTAATGAAAGTAAAGTCAAAGTTTGACCTCCTAGACGTGAGGTACATAACCTCGAAGTTTGATGGTCTCAAGTCTTCCGCAAGGGAAGCATCATGTTTAAGATCTCATGATTAATGACTTGGTACGAACACTAAAGTAAAATAAGGAAAGTGAAGGCAAGATAAGGAAAGATAAGGACAGGGATAGAAAGTTAAAGTAAAATAAGGAAAGTTAAGAAACGAAGATGGTAAGTTAAAGTAAGAAAAGAATGTTCATAGGACATTCATAATTAAAAGTTCATAATTAAGCATAAGTGGAAACATGCATGTTGATTTTTCTTGTTTTCTTTGTTATGAAACATTTACATGTTATGGAAAATATTCTGAAGAATGTTTTATACTGAGTGTTTATGAAAACATAAATGGTGTTGATGAAGAGCAATCTGAGGATTTCTTTATGTTAAATATTTTATGAAAAGCTTTTATGAAAACGTTTTAGGAATGTTTTATGGAAATGTTTATGAAAAATGTTTTAAGAAAAAGGCTTTTATGAGAAAAGTTTTTAAAGTATGTTTCAAATATTTGTGAGTTTATGTTTGAACTTACTGAGCGTAAGCTCATAAAAAGTTTTTCATGCTGTAGATAGCCTTACGAGTGACCAGTAGGACCCGCTAGAAGAACTGGGTGCTGTAGAGGGCAGATGTGAAGATTTGGTATGGATACCACCATGGTTTTGCTTCCACTACTTAAAGAAAAGGTTTTCCATTGTTTAATGTATTGTTTACGAAGTTGTAAGAAAATGAGAGCTTTAATATATGTTTTCAAAGTTAAGTTATATTTTACAAAATGTTTTATCTAATTGTAAATTTAAGTTTTAAGCTATGTTTTAGTAAATGTTTCTTATTAAGTTTTAAGAAACGATTTGAAATGGTTTTAAAGGTAAATGCTGAGCAAGGTCTCAACTTGAATGGTGATAAAAGTCGCGACAGTTTCTAAGTATGTTTTAAAATAAAAGAATGTTTAAAGAAAAAGAAAAATTTAATTCAGTATTTTTCTTACTAAGTAAGTAAGATTACTGTTTAAGTACAATGTTTATTGAAAGTAAAATGACTGCCTAAAAAGGCGGGTCGTCATAATTTATACCTCCCCACTGCTTTTTATTGTAATAAAAAAATTTTATTTTCCCCAAAAGTTTATCGCTTCTCAAAATTTTCTCTTATTTTGGCCCTTTAAATTTTCTTTTCCAAGTGCGACTTTCCTCGGGATAAAAATTTCATTTAAAAGCTTGTGGGGCAGCTCCCCAGAAACAAAGTACAAATTTCCATCCTTGGAGTTAAGTGCTTCTGGGGAGAGGTATTGAGCGGAGAATTTTCCAAAGTTGGATGTTCCTCGAAAGAGAACATTTCGAAGAAAAACTTCGAAACTCCCTTCCTAATTACATTATTGCCGAGTTCAGCGTCTCGATGACAAAGCGTTTTACCTTCCCAAGTTAAATGTTCCTTGAAGGGAAACTTCCTGGGAAGAAGTGATTACCGAGTTTAGCCAAGCAAGGAAAGCCCATTTCTCGGTCGGGTAGAGCACAACAGCGTGTGGTACCCTTTACCTTGTCGCCCCCTTAGACTTGTTTAAGTTCATGGAAACTTTTACAAGTCTAATATTGGTCTGGCATAGAGATGCTAGGGCGACTTTGTCTGGATATTTCGTACGGTGACGAACATTTGTTCGGCATAATGCCGTTAGCCCCCCAGTCCAATTTATTGGGACGACTCTTCCTCTTCAGGAGTTATTGTCTGGTCCCTCGGTTCGGAGTTATAGCCCCTTTTTCGGGATTTATATTTTCCTTAACACACATTGTTCAGTGGAATAGTGTAGGAATTTAAATTTCAAATGTTGATGCTTATTGGAGTTTCGCGGTGGATCAACACCACATGCAGCTGCATACGGTGCTTAGCTCTTCCCTGCTCGTCTCAACCTATTCGGGTGGACCTACAACAAGAGGAGGGTCGCTTCGAAGACAAGGAAAAGACTGGTCAGTCAATAAACAAGGGTTCTCCAACGCTCAAGGCAGGGGTTGTTCGGCAAAGAATGGGAGCTTGTTAGGTGGGAAGGATCATGCATGCCTTAAATGCAATAAATACTGTCATTTATAGGCTACCACGTAGATTGGGTGTTAGGTGGGTTTTGCCCACAACCCATGTGTCACATCAAGGCATGTCAGATGACAGAAGACAAATGCGTACCCTCCATCGGTGAATCGTTTCCCATCCAACAACGAGTTGTCTACCATCTGTTGGCCAACGATGGCGAGTAGCAGCCCACTTTCAAGTAGAAAAAATCTAACCCGAGCTAGTGCCTGATCCGAGGAGGCAACCAATTGCGATGTGTCCTGAGGGCCCTGAAAAGCCCCTCGGATAAGCTATCCGAGCTCATCGGGATCAGTTTTCGGTTCCACGTAGCTTTGCTGAGCTGTGTTGCTGACCACCTAGCGTAAGGGTCCTCGGTGACGGTGTCAAGCTCACCCTCAAAAACGATTGTAAACCATTTTACTAGCAATAGCTCACTACGGTATGTCACAACAATATGTAAGCATCACGAGAATGCAATAAGCAGTAACAGCCAATGCAACTAGGTGAATAAAAAGCAAGTTAGCAGATAGAACAAGCCAAAACGAGGCATCGAGTAAGGTAACGATTATATAATTAAATGGGGCAACATATATGCAAAAATGGGCTCCTTCTTTTATTAATTAAAATGAAGGAGTTCACGGCTAATGCTCTCTGCACACCGATGACTCCAACCCCCTGGATATTGAAGGGATTAACCCCTCTAACTACTTCATATTCCCTTGTTTCCACTAACTACTTTTCAAACTCTTCATAGAAATAACTAATTATCTAATAACCTTATAACAGCCTCACACTCTTACATTCAAGGTAATCAACTAATAACTATTAACTAAGACCTATCATTACCCTTGCCCAAAAGAATCACCTTGTCCTTAAAGTGTTAGTCAAGAATTCGCAGCCCAATGCCTCTACTTCTTTCCTATTTCGATGAACTCGGGTCTTAGAATGCTGAATGGAATAGGAAATCTTGGAGGGTCGAATTCAATGGTGATGAACAAAGGTATGATTGGAGTCATGAGAATGACAAACACGAATGATGTGATGGCAAGGCTTGGAGTGATGAACCCAAGAATGTTGAAGGCAAAAATTTCTTATTTTGAAGTGTCAAACCCTCAAATTTTATGATTGCCATCAGCAAATTTCTTAATACCAACTTACCTGAGCTAGCCACAGTCGTGCCAGTATTTACAAACCCAGCACCAATTTTGAAGAAATTTATGCTTGAAAACCTTGACCCCAATTTAGTCAAAGTAGAATTTTAAGACCCTGCTCTAATTTCATTGAAATTAGTCCCAATCTTATTGTACTTAAGAACTCCAGCCTTAACCACTCATAAATTTACCTTGCTCACGTCGGAGTCAAAACATGCAAACACTTTAGCTTCGAAATTTTTACAGGAAAACCTTGACCCAACCTCTATCATGTTGGAATTCCAAGACCCAAGCAAAATGTCATCAAAATTTTGTGACCTAGCCCTAATTTTGCTAGAATTTGCCTTAATACATCGAAGTTGCAAAGCCCAACTTTAATGGCATTGAAACGAACCGCAGCTTTGTCGGAATTGCAAAATCCAACTCAATCTTCCCAGAATAAGAGACCTAGTCAAAACCATGCCGCAATTTCGTACCCCAATTTGAATGGCATCACGTCATTAGCGCCAAAATCGCGAAACCTATCCTTGTTGATGCTTGATTCTGCCTAAACTCTTTGTGAATCTTCATGGTTTGGATCCAGACCGTCATTCTTCTTCTCCATTCGAAACCCTAAATTTACCTCTTGGTGTAGATTGTTAAACCATAACTTCTTCACGCAAATCAGGTTTTGCAGCCTTAACTCAGTTCTTAAATTTGTTCGTAAAACCCCGAGGACATGGCTCTGATCAGTTCGCATCTCCACTGATATCACTCTCTGCCAAAGTTTTCTGGATCTGGATGTAATGGCCTAAAGAACTCTCTGCATGGATTGGTTCACCCTTCATCTAGACTCATCAAGTCTTAAGACACCACCACTACAACCGTCGTCCTTTTCTTTGGAGAACCCAGTTGTTGTTATAGCTTCATTACTATCACTAACGTTGTAACAAATTTCTCCATCATCTTCACAAGATTTGCCATTTTTAGAACTAGGGCTTTAGTTTCTTCATGAAGCAATTTTTTTTTTGTGTTGATCGAAAACATTAAAGCAAAACAATCATGAAATCACTCCAACATGCAAATGGCCACATCTGGTCCTCTCATTGAAACAGATCAAGTGCCTCACCCTCCGTGAATTCTGGCGCAAACATCTCTTTTACAATCTATGCGTCTAGGTGTTCTCTTGAAAAAATCAGCATCTTGGTATACTAACGTATGGCTCCATGTTCTAGGAAAGATGCTTTGATACCAATTAATAAGAACCCTAACTAGATTAAGATTCTTAGTAGTTACAGCATAAAAAGAATGAAGAAAATCTCTATTGAATTAATGAACTTTCAAGAATTGTACAATGATAACAGATAATTTGAAAGATCTGTTTCACTATCCCAATCTCAGCTTAGCTGAACTAATCCCACAATTTGCCTGCTTATCTCACTACTTTACCATCTATTTATTTTCCCTTGTTCCCACTAATTATCTTACCACTCTTTACAGAAACACCATCTATTTATATTCGCTTGTTCCCACTAATTATCTTACTACTCTTTACAGAAACACCATCTAATTATCTTACTACTCTTTACAGAAACACCATCTATTTATATTCGCTTGTTCCCACTAATTATCTTACTACTCTTTACAGAAACACCATCTATTTATATTCGCTTGTTCTTATAACAGTCCCATACTCTTATATTCAATCTAACTGACTACTAACTATTAACCAAGACCTACCGAGAATAGCTTTTGTTTCTAGCCTTGAAGTTTCCTCCATCATCAATCTTTGACATTGTTGAAAGTTTGTTTCTTCCTTTCTCCGAGCAGGGTGCATAGATTAAGATACTTCTTATGGCTCATAGAGTTGACAAAGCCTAGAATGGGAGTAAACTCTTGTCATCATTCTCAACATTGGAGTTGTGTAACAGATATTATCATGAGTAAATATTTTAACCCAAGGCATGTCCATATTCCTGGCAGATTTTTTCAAAACATTGCATCCATCCATGTTTGCACAACAAAAAATGAGGCTATCAGCTGGCGAAAAGAAAAGTTTATTAAGTTGTGTGTGTCTACTCTTGCACAAGTACTATACCTAGGCTTGAGAAAGCCGATGCACTGGTTTTTAAGAAGAATTCAGATCAGTAGAAAGAGGAAAAAATGAATTGGGTGAAGCTCAGTTTGTTACTGAGCAAAGACAAACTATCCCATTTATACGCTCGCTGAATTTGAACCATGATCAATCAGAGTCAGCGTCATAGAAATGATCCTATGCAATACAAGTCTAAGCTAGAGTACACCAGAACAGCAACATATATCGGGTTTTTTTCCTCAACAACATGAAGGAAATGAAACCGTTACCCTGTTTCTTGTTATTGGTATCATAATAAGCAAAGCCTTGCGCCCAAATACATTGCATGTATGCGTTACTTTCCAAAATGTAACTTATAGTCCAATCCAAATACATTAAATAGAAGTCCTTGAAATTTCCCTGTTTGATAGAAAATCGTCTACAGGATTCAAGTTCCATTGGCCATCATAAATCTCTCTTCAGATATCTTCCTCCTCAATGGATGCCATTTGCCCCGCATGCCAATGCTAAGATTAGCTATATTATTCCATAAGCTCAGTCATAAATGAAGTCTCAAACTTTTATAAGTGAGTACATCAAACACCAAAGCGTTTCAATTCTTAGAAGATCAGACATGATTTGCTCGAAAGAAAATTACTAGTTCTCCAAGTGTGTACTTGACAAGTTCACACCACAAGTATTGTCCAGAATCATAAGAAGAAAACCATACGAGACGTGGAATATGAATATTCTTAGTACTCGGCTTTCCATGAAGAGAGTGGTGGTGCATCAGAGTCCCTCCACGTAGCCGAGACACTAATATACCTATCACCCTTTACTGCATCTGCCGCAGCAAAAGATTCAAGCTCAGCAATTTCTGCCGGTGTTGGTTTCACGGACAAGGCACCAATATTTTGGTTAAAATTCTCAATCTTTTGTGGTTCCGGGAAATGGGACAAACATCATCTCCTTGGTGATGAACCCAGACTAACTCTAGCTGCGCAGGTGTGCATCCTTTTCTCGCTGCCATTTCATTGACTAGCACAAATACTGTTTTATTGTGCTCAAGGTTTTCACCTTGAAACCTGGGCAGTTGCCGCAATAAGAAGTGAGCACGTTCTATTTCTCTTACAGTAAATTTTTTCAACAACCAACATGTTCCAATCAAAGCTAACTGTTTTCCAAGTGGAGAGGTCTTGCAATGAATAGTCATTTAGCTTTGTGGAGTGATGACAAAGCGAGGAAGTTCAGTTGGCTCAATCGAATAACAAATTTCAATCAACAAGCCATTACAGTGCAAAACAAATGACAGTCTGATGTTCTGTTCATACCAAATACAATGAAAACTAAGGTACTTGAAGGGAATTAATCTTTTATTTATGTCCCATAACATAGGGGTGAATACAATTTTCCCATGACATTTAAAACATCCCCAAACTAGTAATCAATCTATAAAATCGTCCCATTAAAGTCCTTCCTTCAAGACAATTAAAAAATAGATGAAAAATAATGTGATAATTACGTGACATAACTTTAAATGCCTACGTTAAAGTACCGCATGACTATCATCTAACTTTTTCATCCGTTTTCTTGAAAAAAAGACTTGAATAAGACAATTTTATAGATCAAGGACTACTTACGGGACATTTTAAATGTTAAGGGACGAAAATGGGATATGCACCCACATGGAAATTAATTATGCCAATTAGTTAGCTTTACATTTTTTTGAAGGAATGACAACAAATGAAGGGAACATTATGACGGAGCTTATAGCGAGTCTTGTAATGTTCACCGTATATTTAAAAACCACCTGTAGATATGTGAAAATTTCAGCATTCACAAAACACACATGATAAATCCTTTTTTATTTGTTATTTTTTAATTTATTGTTTGTTTAACAAGATCATCCTTAAGCATAGTACTTCACTGAAAATGAACAAACCCCTACGGAAGTCAGTGCCAGGCAGACTTTCTATAAGCTGAGGCCCAGCGGACAGAAAGCCTTGTCCTAGAGGGCTGTATGCAACAATACCAATACCTAGTTCCCTGATAAATTAAGAAAATATCAATGCCTAGTCATTACCAATAACATAGGTGCTGCTATTATATAAAATATTACCAATCGTTATTTTCCATCGAGCCTCACCTGCAGGCAGAAATGATTTCTTCCTAGACATCTCTTGTCCACAAGGACCACTCCAACTGCACAGCTGTCATCGGATGAACGACATGTGCTCTTCTTATTGATGAAGCCGAGGCCTCGGACAAACCAATGTAACCTTATTTTACCCGCTTCAACCAGCTTCTTCAGCTCCCCCACCTTTAAAGGACACCAGATGAAATTGGGAAATTTCTTGCCTAGAAGATTTGAATTGTAAAGAAAATAAGTACAACATTTTTTTCCTTAAAAATACACAATAAGAGGGCATAATAGCTACAAGGTAGTTCAAAAGCAAAATCCCTGTACAAGCTATGTAATTTCACTTTTGAGATGAACAATTTACAGTTCACGGAGGAAAGCTTCCTTTGAAATGCTAGTAAAGTGCAAGCTACCTTTAAACATTTGTCCAAAATTCATAAAAGTTCACAATGTGCTATGACTTGGTCTCCAGAATGTCAATCAATCAGTTACGTACTTGGTTATAATCATCACATGCCACTATAACAATTTTCGCCGCCATGAAGGGAGAATTAGAAAAATAGAAAAACTTTTCTTCTTATAAAAAGGGTAATAAGTATAACTTTATGTCCTCATGTTGAGCGTTTAATACAAAGAATATTGATAGGGGTTTTGCAACCAGTGCATTCTAAATTGAGTTCTTATCCATTTTTGTTTGTGGCGAGAGTTTTTATCATTTTGGTATTGTATATTTTCAGAAAACATTTGTATATTAACTGATCTTTGTTATTAATTATTTTAAAGATTAATTTCATAAATACTTATCATATTTCATGTTGTCCTTTAATTTTATAAAACATGTCAAAGTGTTTCTTGATTTATAAAAACACTCAAAATATCCCGTCCGACTAATGCTGTCCATAAACTTAACAGTTTTATTCACGTGATATAAAATTAAAGTTTAAAAAATGTATTAAAATTTTGATTAAATTTATAAAAATAGTTGAATGTTACACATAATAAAAAAATCATTTTATTCCAATATTTTGAGAACTATTTTCTCTATTCTTTTCCCTCGCTATCCCTCCTCTCACTCTCTCTATCTCGTCTCTCTCTCCTGTGAGTACCAAACAAAAAAACCCAGCGGAAACAACGAACCCACTTCCCCGGCGACCCCCGCCGCGCCCTCTCCGCGCCGCCATCCCCCACGCCCGACCCCCTTCCCTCGCACTCACCCCGTGACGGTCACTCCCACGGCCGCCACCAACCCATTCCCGCTGAGGAGGGGGCTGCCTCTCTCTCTCTCCCCCCCCCCCGCCAAATCCAAATCTCCGTTCTTGTCTGCTCTCTCCGCATATATATTGATATACAAGATCTTCCTCATTTTCTAGTGGAAACGGCCGAGAGTGAGGGCAAGATCATAATTAATAATAATGGTGGTCAAGGGACGTTTGAAGGGTTGGAGAAGGAAGTGGTAAAACTGGGAAATAGCCAGAATCTAAGAAGAAGAACAATATTGGATGTACTTTTTTTTTTTTTTTTTGGGGAACGTTTGTTAATAGAAAGAGAAGACGAGGGGAGTGAAAATGGAATCTCAAAAAAAGTTAAATTAAAATGTTTTTTTTTTATTAATTGGATAAATTGTTTCAATAGCCTTTAATTTTTTTATGAAAATAAACATTTAATGTATGACCTTTTATTTTTAATTTATTAGCTTCTGACCTTTGATTTGAGTTGCTGATAAACTAATTTAACGGCCAAACAGTTAATTTTAGATGAAAACATGTACAACGTCTAAAAATTTCTAATTGTAATTTATTGTCATAAAACACATAAATGAATAATTTTTTTTGAATTATTATCATGAGCCTCTTATTATTGTCATTGTTGTTGTTGTTATTATCATTATTGTTGTTGACTAATAAAATTTTACAAAGTGTTCCAATTTGTAGTGTGAAGGCTCGAGCCTCAATTACAAAGCATGCTATGTTAGCTTATAATTATAGTTATTTGTTAGTAAATTTGTAATTAAGTGATTAATTGGAAAAAAAAAAATTTTGGCTACTTAGATGTTTTATTATAATTTTTGGAAATTTTAAGAATTTCTTTTGAAATTTTTAGGGAGTACTTTGATTTTTCAAATTTAGTCAAATATACATAGATATATATATATATATTGTAGCGACCACCTCCCCCTAGGAGGAAAGAGAGGAGAGGAGCGTCACGCATCATTTGTTCATGCATGTGAAGATGGGCCAGTTCGGCAAGCCGATCAGAGACACGATAGGAAAAATAATCAAACCTTAACTCAACCTTAATGTGAAAATTATCTTATCATTAGCAGCGAAAATATTAAGATTACAACACTTATACAAAAGCTAAAAAATCCATTAAATGTCCTCAATAACAATTATTAGTTTCTAATAACATCAAAGAAATACGTAGTAATAAATATTGCATCTTAAACTCGTCATGGGACCTTGGACCATTTTTGCTTAATGTGGAAATTATCTTATCATTAGCAGCGAAAATATTAAGATTAAAACACTTATGCAAAAGCTAGAAAATCCATTAAATGTCCTCAATAACAATTCTTTGTTTCTAATAACATCAAAGAAATACGTAGTAATAAATATTGCATCTTAAACTCGTCATGGGACCTTGGACCATTTTTGCTTAGTCACCTACATCCTTACTTGGAAGCTCACCTACATCACGAGAACTATATAAGCATAATGCTTAGTAAGTAAACCATAGTAGTTCCACATAAAAACATACTTTCATAAACATACATTACTTTTAGGTTTTTGGGCCCGTAGCATAACATTAATCTCAAGCAGTCAGAACCCTTAACATTCATTAATAAATAGTCCCAATCTTGGAACATGCTTCCTCAAGGATTTGACCATGAAAACATACGTAACATTAGTTGGTTCATGACAACAAGAGAGTTCACATCATACTCATGAAAAATCATCAAAAAACGTCTTTAAACATATTCATCATAACAACATACATAACTTTAAAACATGCTTTAAAATATACTATTGTTCAAGTGATGCAGTGGAGGGTATACTTACACAAACCATTTACTCATGATCATCTTAGATTCTATACATCATTATTTATTCATTTTTCACATCACATAATATATCCCTTCATATTCCGATGAAAGCCATTGAACACCTTCATGATGTTCTATCTTCTCTTTATGCATTCATGTCTCCTTAAATATTGTGTCCTTAATCTTTTCTTTCCTTTTCTCTTCTTAATTTCTTTCATTCTCTCATCTACTCTCTCTCTCACACATTCTTACTCCTAGTAGCAAAATAAAGAAGGGAAAGAAAAAGAAGAAACATGAAGATTGAAAGGTTGAGAGGATTTGTGAGTAAAATGTGAAGAATGAGAGTAATATATAAAAAAAGAAACATAGCCTTCTATATAAGAAACAAATCTTTTGTAAAAATAAATGCTTACTCGTGGGAGGGGAAAGGAAACTAAATACGAAAGTCAATGATTCAATGGAGGAAAATATAATGATAGTATCTTGACTATCCATGAATAGAATTCTAAATAAGTCAACCAATCATCTAATAAAGGAATAAAAGAATTAAAGATAATTTTAGATTCCAATATTAGCTCCAGTTGCCTAATTTCAATTATCAAAATAAAAAACCTATCACGAATTCCAATTATCATTAAAAAGTCAACTATCAAAATATAATAATAATATCCTGACTAATTAGACGCAATTTACACATGAGATTAGAGGAGAATTAGGGAAAGAATCAACAAATTAGCTCCTATTTACTCTATATCAACTTTCAAAAGTAGGAAACCTTATCAATTAAATTCAATCAATCAAAATTCAAACATTTTATTTCCTTAAATGAGGAAATAAATCTAAAAATGTACCAATCAATGAACAATTATTATCCAATCACTTAAAAAGTCAACTATTCCCCCATATGAAATAAGGAAAGAGAAGATAATATGCCAATAAAACAAAATTAGACCGTAACAAACACACTCACATATACATGAATTACATTAGTCATTATCCACTTTCTCAAAGTCATACATGGCCACCAAATATTGTAACTTACACATATAGTGCACATTACATTAAAAAAAATATAACATCAATAAAATAATGTATTACTTTCCACTTGCTATTCATACTCATACGGCAACTATAACAATTACACACACTCATATATATAATTTACATTCACACAAAAACACATATAAATTATAATATATTAATAGTCATTTTCCACTACAATTATATAATAGTATAAAATATTGTACACATTACATTAATATATAACATCACTTTCCTTTCTTTTATTTTTATATGAATTAACCTTATATATAGAAACATATTAATTCTTATATTACATAAAGATAAGTATATATATAGAATATATACAGAATATAACATTTATATATATATAGAATACTTGTAAATTAACTTACAATTAACATATAAATTAACGTTTATTTATATTTAGAAAATATATATATTTCTATATATATATATATATAAACGTATTAATACTTATAAATTAACATACAAGATATATATATAACACATTTGCATGAAGTTCTATCATCCCATAAACACATGGCAATTTCATAAGTAAAAAATAAATAAATAAATGCATAAGTGGTAAAAATAAAAACACATATTCATCTAATCTGAACTAGACCCCTAGCTTAAAATTTGGGGTGTTACATATATATATATATATATATATATTGTGTCATAAATATTTTGTTTTAATCATGAACATCCTTAATTTGCATAAAAAAAAAATTTACAATTTTCTACAAAGTTTTAAAATTTTTTATTTTGACCCTTAACTTTAAGAAAATTACACTTTTGGTCCCAATTTTTAAAAATTTTGCAAATAAGCCCCTAATAATTATTCCAGCCACAAACTCACATCCCCACATGCTTTCCATCCCTATTTTCAATTGGTGCCTCCTACTTATGCTCCAAATGATTAACTTATCCCAAATATCCTCCTAAATAAGCATTAAAATAACTCTCACTTACCATCTCTTTTCTTCCACAACTTTTCCACCACCGACCCTTTCTTCTTCCACAACCAAGGCACCAAAAATATGTAGAGAACTTCAAAAAAACTTCAGCCACCTTTCCTTGAGAGAAACCAAGAAGAAACCCACAAGAAATCTTAGAGAAAATCCATCCAAAAATCAATTCTAGCACTAGGATTCAAGAGCTAACATCTTCAAGATTTTGTCTTCAAAGAGGTAGGTTTTTTTAACCTCAAAATGTTCATTGAAATGTTTGTTTATATATATTTAAATATTTCATGAGCTAAATCATTTGATCTTTTGGCTAAATGCTGTTGAATTTATGTGATGAACATGTTAGAGTTTCAAGATTTTATGCTCTTAAGCGGTGTCTATTTCTTACAAATATGGGATTCAAAGAAAATGATTTTTGTGGATTTGTTATAAATTTTTTAAAAATTTGACATCTTAAGCTTTCTAATAAGCTATTATGGGTCCAAATCAGAGTTGTATTAAATTCTTTATGAATTTTCAAAATTTTGGTTAAAAACTAGAAAATCTACCAATAATATATACAACGGTTTTATGAGATATAAAACAAAAGAAAAATAATTATTGTTATCCAAATGGGATAAAATTAAATCTAGAGATTTATATAGATGGGTAGTATATTGTATAAAAAATTTTGAATTCAAATACACTATTTTTTATTTTTTTAGAGAATCTATACTAAATGTTGTTTCTTATAATTCTTAAACTGCCCTCAAATGTGATGATTTGTTTGGTTATGTTACAAGTTGTGTTTAATGCTAGAAAAATTTAGAAATGCTTATTTATATGTCTAGTTATTGTTTGCAAAATTTTTGCTTCATACAATTTATAGAATTAAAGCTAAAAAATCTTAGAATGTACACTGCTCACTATATCAACATTTTTCCAAAAACGTATTTGTAAAAGCTGGAATATTGTAAAAATATTTAGAGTGATCTAAACATAATGAAAATAAATCTAATATTATATTGTGATGTTAGGAATGCTGCTAAAATTTTAGATCAATTGGAATGTTGTACAATTTTAAAAAATTCCTTGATGGTTGATTGCCTGTGGGTGGTTTACAGTGGCAAATTGTTTTTGTGATTTCTAAAATATAGAAAATATATCTATAGTTGCTCAAACTTGATGAAATTAAATATGGGGGTATGTTTGGATGCTTATTATATGTTGTAAAATTTCAAGGCTATAAGAATTTTTATGATTTTTATAAAATTTGTTAATTATATACTGCCTAAGTTATATTTCCAACAACAGTATTATAAATTATGAAACATGAAATAATGAATTATAGTGATCTAATTATAACAAAATTAAATATGGTGATATATATAGGTGTTTATAACACTTGGTAAAAATTTTAGACTATTTTGAATTTTGTGTGAATTTTAAAAATTTATGGAAGATTGGCTGTCTATGTTTTTTTTTCTAGAAATGGTATGGTATATTTGAAAATATAAACATAGTACTTACAGTAATCAAAATGTTATGAAATTTAATATAGTAACATTTATTGACGCTAGGAATACTGTGTAAAAATTTCAAAGCCATTGGAATTTTATGTAATTTTAAAAAAATTCATTGATTGATGGCTACCAGGGAAAAATAGTAAACCTATCTAGGTTTAGAAAAATTTTAACATAAGCGATATTTTTGCAATTTCTTAATATGATTGCACAATTCGATTTGTGATGACCTTAAATCATTGTAATGTTGATTTTTAATGCTAAATGGTAAATTAATAAAATTAGGAATTAAAGCACACGATCGCCTTGCAAAGAGGCCTATCTTTTTACCCATGCTATTTCAGATAATTTGTAAGTAAAGTGCTCACCTGTAACATATAATGATATTGTATCTGTTTTTGATATTTTGGATATCTAAAGTAGGATTTATCCTCTACATATTTATAATGGTTTTGGATATTTGAGAAATGATATATTTATATGATTATCTTGAAAACGTATGATATTATTATTGTGACGTTATTATTACTGTGAAAGTTATATTCCATGACGTTTTCACATGGCTTGGTGTTATGGTTTATAAGGCATGGGGCACAAGGTGATTTAGTGCCCCTTATTTCATTATTTGGAAGATTAGTTTCCGCACGGTCATTAGTCCCTTTTTTTTATTATTCAAAAGATTAGTTTTCGCAGGATGATTAGTGCCCTTATTTTATTATTTGGGATCTTAGTTCCCGCAAGGTGATTATTATCCTTATATAATTTTGCCCACAAAAAAAAAAATGATAACAAAGCCCACACTAAAGGCCAGGCCTAAATAAATATTGTATTGCTAAAAATGCTTTCATGCATTCATAAAACTTTAATTAATTATTTTGTGAGCTAAAAGCTTTACTTACTAAGTCTATCACTCATATTATTAAGTTATATGTTACAGGAACTTTAAATGAAGCCTTTAGCTCATATGCTTAATGAAGGCGTGACTGTGGTTGCTTCGGAACCATGTATGCATATAGCATGACCTAGGTGTTTAATTATTTTATGTTATTATCGTGTGTTTGTAAATTAAATAATTTCCAAACTTGAGACTTGGAAAAAAATATTTATTTGGATTGTTATCAAAACTTAAGAATTGTTATGCATTTAATAATACAAGTTAATTTTCACATAATTGACGATATTGAATCATACTTATTTGAAGAATTCAAATCATTTTTTTTTTTACTTTGAAGTTTAAATTATTTTAAAAAAATTTCACAAATTTCATTAATTATATTTTTGTATTTTAAAATATTTGGGAAGTCACAATTGGGGTCTCGACAAGAGAATGGTATCAGAGCTATTGGTTTTTAAAAGCGTTTCTATAGACAAAACCATATGCACACTGTTCCAGGTAGTTTAGTCTCGACTTCACCAGTAAGTTTTCATAATTCATTTATATTATTTGTTAGGCGGTATTGTGGAATATTTTATAATCAAATTCATTCATAATAGTACTTGTGACAATAAGTTGTAAGGCCATATGAAAGAGATTATTTGGAACAATCTTCTTAGAATAATAATGTCCCTAAATAATTCGCAAACCTTCACCACATAGTTAAGTTAAACCTCGAATTAATAAAAGTTTTGAATCTCTTCTTAATAGGAATTTAACAAAATGCCAAGAAGATAATTCATCGGGAACATCGCGAACCAAACTCCTATGGTTGAACCACCCAACGAAGTAGCTAAATTGCACGAATTGGTTCACCAACAAGGTGAAATGATAAAGAAACTAATGCAGGACAAACAACCTGCAAATGAACAAGAAAGGCCAGAGCCACCAGCACCTGTAGAGCTAGAACCAGTGAATGAACTATAGAGGCTAGACCACCTACACAAGTACAACCCATATTGGAACCATTATATGAACAATTCTATAAACAAGGACAACTAGAATTTGAAGGATCTATAGACCCTAATGTAGCATAACTTGGCTACAAAACATGACACGTCTTTTGAAGTTTATGGAGCCGAGTGATAGTAAAAAGGTGGCATGTGCCAACCATATGCTGTCAGGTGATGCTTACTTTTAGTGGGAAGGCATAGTAGCCGATCGTGTAGGTACCATAACTTAGGACGAATTTGTCAAGATGTTCAATGATAAATACTTTAGTCCTAAATTCATAGTGATAAAGTTTATGGAATTTGTTAGTCTACATCAAGGAAATATGTCAGTGTTCGACTTCAACACAAAATTTAATCACCTTGCTAGATTTGCCCAAGGAAGGATTGATGATGAAGCTTGACGATTTAGGGAATGCTTGGAAAAGTTATGACTAGAATTAAGTCAAGATGCATCCATGGGAATAAGATCAACCGGTACAATGTCTGAAGTGATTGAGAAGGCTTTGCAAGCAGAAAGATGTGAGGCCAAAATAACACAAGTTATACCCACTCCACTTAACAGCTTTCCGCCCAAAAATCCTAACTTTGGAAGCAATCATGCGAACCAGCATTCACCATGGAATCATGGGTTTAAGAAGAGACAAAATGGTGCAAATTTTAAAGATACGCCAAGTTCAGTGAGAAGTTCAAGATTGGGAATCATCCCCAACATCATCAACAACGACCACAGCACCAACAACTATGACTTCCCGCTCCTACTTCCACACAAATTCCAACATGTAACTAGTGTCAAAAAAGACATTTTTGAGAGTGTTGGGCCATCCGTAAAGTTTGTTATGAACGTGGAAGCAACCAGCATCTTCCACCAAACTGTCCTCAAAGACAAGGTCAACTAGAAGTCAAACAACCACAACAATCTCAACAACAAAAAAGTCAACAATAGACCAATGCTCATGCCTTCAGAAAAATGCCTCGGGCTTTGATATAGGTGTAGGTGGGAGTTCAGGATGCAGGTTGAAACCTATACTAAAGCCATCTACAAGAAGGTCGAAGCGCAAATCCAATTGCAGAACCTCTAATATATTCGGTGCAATCAAGAAGTCAATGACACCATATATTTCTGCCTTACAAAGTTCCAAGCAGGGAACGTTCAATACACAATCATCTACCATAAGTCTGACGGTCATCTAAAATGTAGCTGCTAGCTCTTCGAATCAGATGGTTACCCTCGTAGGCATATGTTCTGCGTCATGAAATACCTAAACATCACCTCCATCCCACAATCGCTAGTTCTAAACAGGTAGATAATGAATGCTAAATCAATGGTAGACCAATGTAAAAGGCCTTAGATAGAATTGCCTCAAGAGGTTATAGAGGTGGTCTGGTATGGGTTGATATCAATGGATTTCAACAAAGTATCATACTATGCTACTAAAGTTTTGGAATTCTACACAAAGATGAAGATTGAGCTGTCGAGATTGGCTTTCAAATTTGAGAATCTTTCCTAACTATGAACCTATCCAATACAACTGAACCAACCACATCCACTGTAAAGAACCCATAGATTATATGTGATCCAATTGTCATTGGAAATAAAGGCACAAGTCATCCACATCACAAAGAACAAGTAATTGTGAAAAGACGGTGGGTTATGGCCACAACAACTATCAACAATTTCACTCCTCTATGGAGTTCCAAATCTATGACTGCGATGTAGACCATATATATCGACCATCATATTAAGATCTTAAATTTCATCTGCCTAATTTCGTCGACAAAAATTAATTGCCGTCGAGGCTAATGTAATCACGCCTTTTAAAAAAATATGCACCACCCCACCCCCCCAAAAAAAAAAAAAAACAATTGCTCCGGTAGATTACATTTCATCATTAACTAATTATCCACACCAAACTTCATTTACCAATTACAATTCCATATATACTGCCACCTTTTTAAATTTGAAAAATATATATATAATCTTATGTTTAGATCAAGTTAAGGTAACATTGCCCCCTTTCTAAATTTGGAAAAAAATAACAATTTTTTTCGTTGAGCTCGACTTTGGTTACGATTAAGGAACAAAAGTTACGATGCCTTTCCACCCAACCTTTTTGTCTACGTAAAATATTATTAAAATACAGCAGACAGGGACATTAAAAATATTATAAATAATTTAAACAAAATAAAAAGTTACGTCCACGACTAGGCCAGCTTGCTTTGAATTAGCTGATAATTACGTGGCCGCTTCTCAAGTCCGATTTGTACAAATTTGCCCTTTAAATGCACCTTCATCCCCAATAAATTACAACTTCGTCAAGTCAAACTCATTCGCTGCACAGCCAATAGTTGGTTCCCCTTCAATTTATTAGGGTGTTTGCCCTAACAAATTGAATTAACTGATAATTACGTGGCAAATTTGCCCTTTAAATGCCCCTTCATTCCCAGTAAATTACTGCTTTACCAAGTCAACTTATTGGCTCCACAGCCAATAGACGGTTTCCTTCCCTTTATTAAAGTGTTTAACATGATGGTGAAAATTATAAACAGTTTTTATTATAACATACAAGAGTTGTTTTTACTATATAACATATAAAAATTTTATATTATAGTAATTTTTTTTATTATAACATATGATAATTTTATACTGTTTATAATTAAAATAATAATTAAACTGTCCTTTGTCAAATAATAACTATGCCTCACAAGGGTAATTCTAAACATTCCGACCACGCTACAGCCCACCCCACTGAGGGGGCCGGGCAATAACCCCGTCGAAAAAAAAAAGTTTTTTCATCTCACAAACATGGTCATGTGGGCCTCTAACAACTCAACTTTTCAACAACTATACCCTTAATTACACGCCACGTAAGGGCAGAAAATATCCGCCGGTGGATCCGTATCACAATCCTATGTATATATGCTCAACACATCATAGGGTGATTCTTCCAAACCGCCGGCGGAATGATTCCGCCAGAGGATGTGAGCCCTCCAAATTGAAATGAACGGTCAGGACTGTCCAGGGGACAGGGGGCACATCGCTTTTCTTATAAAAGGCTCTAACTAGTTAAACCACTCAATTAATGTTTAAAAAACGACATTGTGTTTTTTTTTTTTTAATTTTCACACGGAGTACAAAACGTGTTTTATATTTATTTTTTTGTACTTATTGTTTTGTCTTCCCTTCTCCCTCGTCTTCGACGATAAGGTCTCATCTGCCGGCATCTTTGACAATAAGGTTTCCCCAACGACGCTCAAAACTTTTCTCCACCCGGCTCATCATTCTGCCTTCCTCCGCTGTCATCGCCCATTTTGGTTAAGCTTGTCGCTTCGCCCTCCTTCGCAGTTGTTATCCAATTCGTCACCTTGCCCGAATCAGCCAGCTCTCTCGCCGCCATTTCAGACAAGATCCCCTGCAACTCCTCACGAATTATTTAGCAAGATGAGTCGATCTCCTCCTCCGTCCTAGATTTTCCATCAATCCTCGCGAAGGGCTGATCTTCTCTGACAAGCGGTAAACAACAAACATTATTCACAAGGGTTTTTCTTCTGATACGTAAGAAAAAGCTATGGCAAGGATTCTTCACTAACCACAAGGGCTGACTTTTATGAACATTCATGAACTTTATTCTTATTTCTGCTGCTTCCAGAAGCTTTTTTTTATTATTTGTGTTTATTTTTTTTACTGTGAATAGATTGTTGATGTTTTTTGCGTTATTATTTTTTTTTTTGCTTTATTGAGTTAATAATTTAATTATTCAATTGATAATTTTATTTCGTTTATATTTTTTTACACCAATTTAATCATGGGTATGATATTCATACCATGTTTTTTTCTTCTTGATTTTGCAAGTTACAACCATGAGTCTAAAGAAATTTTCTTAGTTGATGGCATGTATAGGTCTTTACAGAATCCATAGGCGGAAGTCGCATAACTGCTAATTCAATTACTCCACTACTTTTTCAACTCACTGACCACAATCTTGAACAGCTAAATTGAGCATCTTACAAATATCATGGGCTGACAATTTTACAGTTTTTTTAAAAAAAAATCATTCCCTTAATTGAAAAAAAAGGAAAAAAATTAGAACAGAAAAAAATACATAGGTATCGTCATAGTAATAGAAATATCATGCAATGCATTTAAACTTTATTAATTATCTTATTTTATATTAATAAGGCAAAATAAATAAATAAATTTGGTAATGGTGGTAATATGTATTGTTAATTGATTAGTAATTTTATTTAGATTACGAGGACAAGAAGTGGATGTTATTTAACTTGTGGATGGTTTTGTATGATTGAAATGAATCTTTTTGAAGTCTAAGCGACCATATTTTACAAGATATCCATGTTGTTGATGATTTTTTTCATGGAGTAAGAAATAATGATACAAAGTAGCTATGTTAGTGCGGACTATTTTATTCATACTAGTTTTATGTAACTTTGCCGTAACGAATTTCTTTAATTTTTTATTTATTTATATTAGTTTCATGTAATGAATTTTCATTACAAACACCATGCATATTACGTGTAATATCTACTACAATAAAATCATATGTATTATCCATCCACTAAATTATATTTTAGCATTAACT